>MPNV01001291.1:0-30014 GCA_013376435.1 Cyclocybe cylindracea
GAGCGAGTTTCCGCATCAGTTTGGTCTGCCGTTTCTTCAGTTCTTCCATCTGCTCTTCGACAGCCGCAAGCTCCGTCTCAAGTGGCCTCATTATGTCCAGAGTTGGCTGCCTTGCATTGCCGTAGGGAAGGGTCTCCTCTGGGTCTTGCGGTTCGTTCGTGCGTAACATGGCGATCGCATCGCGAGGGAAGTAGACATACCCCTGTTAAAGTTTGCATACACAATTGGGAAGAAAGGGAAGCGAAGGAAACGTACCTGATAGAGCTCGTGCCCCCACAGTTCAGTAGATGATTTCTGTCCGTCTTCGTCCGACGTAGTCATGCGAGACGACGGGTCATGCAGAACGGCGAAAGTCGGGAGCAACTCGCAAGTGATGATGGCCCCGAGCACTTTAAGTTCCCACGAGCGCAAAAGAGGCAACACCGACGCCCGAACTACGATGAAGGGACTCTGACTATGCAGAAACTAATCGGAAACTACGACCTGCTTGTACTTAGGAAGTCCTTATAAGTAGGGCAAATTTATTCAGCTTTTATATATGCGACTACTCATGAACCTCTCGATCATTGGTGCATCACCGTCGACCCGTACGATTTCGACCATATACTCGTCGCCTGCCTGGATTACACAGCTCTTCAAATTTGTCTACTTTGACGTTGAATGCACAACAATTAAGTATGTCTTCAATTTATAGCCTCTAAATGACAATATTTACTGGTTTAACCTAAGGCACGTCCAAATTCCTGGTTTCATCCGCGATGGGGAAGATGAAGTCCACGTTACCCCTATGCGTCTAAGATCTAACGTCGTGATCGGTTTTCCCGACTCAGATCTCTGGCGTAGGAAGGTAAGGGCTGCTTCAGAGTGGAAATATCCAGCGGAGTGAGCGAGTGTCCTGTGTGTATTTTGAGAGTCACGAGCGAAGGAAATAAAATTGCGGTAGATTGACTATGCCGCGGGTCGCAGGTGACAATAGATTCGAGACTTTGGAGTATGATCGATAGGGTCTGATTTCGGCTGGATCTGAAACGAGGCTGAGGGACGTGATGTTGAAATAGTCGAGCTCAGCCGCTTCCATGATGAAGTTATGACGAACACAGGGGTAGTAGTGGAGGTTTCAATCAGCACGTCAAACTTAACCTGCAGTTGTGGCGGCGTGGACTCTTCAAGAGAGGGCGAGAGAGTAAGCGAATGGGCGCCTATCAGATCCACAGCTTGAATGTGACGTGAACTATGTCAATGACGTTCAAGACAATCCACGAAATATCGCACGCATATATCTCGCGTTATTAGAAGATCACTTGGGGAGGCATAGAGGGTATCTGGATACTCGCGCGCTTCCATGACTAGGTGACAACCGCGGTCGTGCACGGTGCCAGCAATTTTCTTAATTATCGTTATCTCTTATTATATTGTCTACGACCGATAGAACGACCTCTGTGTTCTTAGGCCTGCTTTGAACTGGCTGGGCGTCGTTTCTTCACCCATGTGTATGAAAGGCATAGCAAAGTGAAGATAAACATCAAGTGTTGAAACGGATGTGATCAGTCCAATCGTGCACGCAACACTCCCTTCAATCATAGAAAACCTCCCGACGATGAGCTCGAGGGCTTCTACGTTTTGGGGATCCCGACTTCTTGACGCTGGAAGGGGAGCGGCTCTTCTTGCTGGGGGATCCGCGTGGGCTAGAAGACTTCTTACCGGAAGCACTAGGGCTGTTAGACTTGGGAATTCTACCAGGTGTATCCCAAACGGTCTGCAAGTCCCTTTCAATCTTCTCCTTGTCATCTGTGAAGCCCTGGAGGTTGTAAGAGTCAACGAAAATGAACAATACAGAGCTCGTTGGATCTTAGTACTTACGCCCTGACCCCGCTCCCAGTAAAGCTCCCAGTCAATAAATTGGGTCTTAGAGCCATCTATGACAATCTGAAGCACGCTGTCAGCACTTAAGCGAAGAATATTAGAAGCAATTTCTTCATACATTGTCCAGATTCAGATCACTACCAATGGCAATATTAATTTCAATAAGTCGGTGTAAGGAGAAGCCAAAAACGTACATGTGGTACAAGTCCTTGGACTTTGCAATAGCTGCTGCTGCTGCTGCAACTTTAGGCTTCCACTCGCTCACGAATCTCTTCCATTCCTCGCGGTCCGGGGTCAAATCTTCCGCCATCTTGGCCAACGTTTTCCCTCTTACTTCCTTCATGACCAGGACTCTTGCTGCTGGGTCGGAGGCAATAAGCTGTCCAAGATCATCCGGAGCGTGAACTTCACGGCCGATCTTGACTGTTTTACTGTTGTACTCCTTGAGGACATACCCCGGGTTGGCTTTACCGTTCCAATTTTCTACATTTATATTTGAGGCATCAGTGGTTATGTTCATAGAGAATTCAAGAGACAGCTTACTGAGACGCCAAACTGTTGACTTGCCGTGGCCTGGTGGACTTAGCCGTTCACCTAGCTCTGCCACATTGCCATCAACGTTGACGGTCCTGGATGCACGAGTCGCACGGCGGTCAAGCGCTGGGTAGTCCAACTGGAGGGGTATAGCATAGGCACTTGTTAAAGCACTAATGGAGACAAGTAAAATGGCGAGGCATCGAAGAGAGAAGACATGGGAAATTGTGCCCATAATGATCTTGTAGGAGGTTGCAGAGAAATAAGAGGGGATGTATGAGAGCACAACTCTAGAGGACCAGCCTGAAGAAACGAGTCGAGAGGAAGATCCTGTATTCATAAGTTTTTTCTGCGACGGCCCCCGGGCACTAGCGGCTGTGGATAGATCCTGAAAATGAGGTTTTCGTAAGACAACAAACACCTTATGGCACCCACAAAGAAGGTTGGATCAGCCGAACTGTCAATTCGTCAGATTTCAACCGCAACGCAGGCATCAAGACGTGCCTTACTTCTGAGAGCATCTTTCCTCTACCATCTTGAAAATACACTGGAGCCTTCCCGAGTCCCGACGGAGTCTTCGGATATCGGACGTCGCCTTCGAGATGCGTTCAACTCTCACCTGATTTTTTGGCAATCACATCTCAAAGCCTGGGTAAATTTTGACACTGCCGAGGCCTTACACAAAGCTCGGATGAAAGTCCAGAAGGGACCAAGATAACAATCGCATTTTTGGCGCCCACACTTGGCGCCCACACTTGGCGCCCACAAGGATGACAATTTGAACGTCTTAACACGCCAACAGCAACGACGGGAAGATCGTGATTGAAGATCACACACGGTCGGAAAACCTCTACCCACTGCGGGAATTCCGTATGGCGGTGTGCGTTAAATTTAAATTGTAGACTTAAGTAACTCCGTTGTGGTTGATGCGCCGAAACCGTCATCAAATTCTTGACTAACGACAACACAGCTCTGGCCACAGCCCTCAAATTTCGACAATTCACGAGGAAGGGCTTGTATTCGGGTCTGTTCATGAGAACGCATTAGCCAAAGTCAATATAACTGGTGCAGGACTACGTTTTGCCCACAAGATGCCCTCTCCCCAACTGCCCCCAGAGTTGCTTTACGATATCGTCAATCATCTAGGCGCAGAAGAAGACTACGCCTCATTACGTGCATGTGCTCTAACATGTAGAGCACTCGTTTCACCAACTCAGGCCCACATTTTCCGCACATTAACCCTATCCCACGACTCCCCCGCTTGGCTGGCCAAACTGGAATCTACACCTCACGTTCGGACATATATCAAGCATCTACGTTTGGTCGAGTATCACAAGCCGTGGATCCAGCGTTCCGAGGTGCTGAATCGTATGTTGGGATATCTGTCTTCATATGTCATTTTCCTCGATATCCGCCACCAGAGACGCAAGCTAGGAAGCACCCGCTTCGACTTTCCTGTGTTGTCGCAGTTAAGATGCGTCGAGGAGATTCGGCTGACAGAGCGGGATCCGGAAGGACAGGGAGATATCATGGATGGGGATAAGGCTCTCCCCAAGTTCTTGAATCGCTTCCCAAATCTCCGAGGAATCACGTTTGACGGGTGCTGGGTGTGGGTCCAAGGCGCTGACAGCAAAAGCAACATTGCTGCCCCTATATTCCAGTTGGAGAGGTTGCACGTGTACGCGTGTTACGACGCTTTGGTGTTGGACTGGCTCGTCCCAGCTCTGACATCGCTGAAAACCCTTCATCTTCAGTACATGGACCCGGATATCCCAATTTTCAGCCCCACTGCGCTACCGCAGCTCGAATCACTGGAACATGTGGAGGTGAGAAGCCTGAATTATGCCTCCAATGAAGGTCTGTTATTCCTTTCCGTCCATGCCCGCCGTGTCACTAATGCAGTTATCGGGTAGAGTTGCGGTCACTAATGGCTGCAGTGGCGCACACCGTCAATCTACGCTCCATCGCCTTCATGACCTCTGGATCCTCATCTGGTCATTCCCCGGTAGAGGCGGCAGTGAAATCCCTTCTCTTCCTTGGTGCACATAGGCATCTACAGCACCTCACCATTGGATTTTTCCAAAAGGACGACCCTGTAGACGGTAGCCCATGGGATGAGTTGCAAGACCTTTTGCTTGGGGGCCGTTTCCCGGCGTTGCGAACCGTCGAGCTTCTCTTTTGGTTGGATTCATCTGGATCCAATGCTGCGTCTACTGAGCCTTTCGTTGTCGCCGTCCCTCGACTTGCCCAGAAGAATATGGTATATGCATGTTACGGCCGATGACAATGTACCCAGTACGTAGTAGCCTCGTTATTCCTTCTCCCCCCATCATTTCCCACCTCCACCCTAGACGCTCGTTTGAATTTTCCCCTCGTACGTTCCTCTTTGCACTCTGAACTTCCCCCTTAGTCCCGACCTTTGTCTCATCGGCCCACATATGATCCTTTTTAATTTTTATGCCTTCATTATTCGCTCTTCTCAACGAGTGTGTCCATTGCCGTTGAAAATACAGAGGGTCAAGATATAGAGGATAATTTCAGTCTACAGGTGGGTCTTCTATATTGTCTCTACATTTTTCTGCCATTCATCACACGGAGGCGCGTAAATTAGCTACTCTTCACCAACCGCCTACAATATGCGAACGCCAAACCCTCAAACTGGTTGGGGACCAGGGCACCATTTCCGCAAGCTCGCCTTTTCGAGCCACGCTCCTCTCGTCTTCGAGTAAAATAAATTAGTAATGGGATCGGGTGTGGGCTAAGTTCTTAGCAACAGATGTAAAGACATTTTTTCCTGCTTCTTTTGGCTCCGTGCGCAAGATTCCTTCATCTCTTTTGACGTATCATTCTGACACTAGACACGTAGAGCGGATGTGGGGAGAGAGGCCCAATGGAAATCCAACTTGAGCTGACAGCACGCCTATTACTACAGTTCCCGCGTCTCCTTTTCTTCGCCGAACTGACCCCGCTGCGGACAGAGACCTAATGTCGCGCTGTAGGACTCAGCTATTGACCACGTTGGCACCAACTCCTCCCATGTTGGACGCGGCCACCTACTTCACGGCAAAGAAAAGTGGACGGCAGGAGAACGTGTTCACAAGATGGGAGGACGGGCCCTTCGACTATCCGAGGCTAGCCAGCGTCGATTGCGACCTTGTCTCGGTGTCGCACTCCCACAGGATTTCCTCCACTATCCGTTGTGGGAGAGTGCATCCATGCCCGCCGCGCCTTTTTGCTCCTCCGCCTTCGCCACAAACCTTTTAGACACCTGTACCGCTTATCTTTTATTCATCGGTGCTCATGTTTCCCCCTCCCCCTCCCCCCGAGTTCTCTATATTTTGTCGCAACTGCCACCAATGAAGGGTACTTGTTCGAACCTTACGCTCCACGACTCGATCAACGCCTTCTATTCCAAGAACTCGACCAGAGATTCGAAGTTCAATAACCCCAAATGTGCGATTTTCAGACCTCAGAGGTGTGATCTATGGCAACGCCCCAACATCATCTCTGGGCATGGCATGTGTATTTATGTGCAACATTTTCAGAGCTCTTTCGACGGTGTGAGGTTTGAACAAGATTGACAAAAGGAATTAAATGAATTGATTGGAAGAAAGAAGGAGAACAGCAAGCGGCGCAGCTGAGAAACGAACACGGGGATTTGCCTTCCTCTATCGCGACCCGCAAATTGAGTCCAGGAGGATTTTGTTCGAAGCTTGTTGATAACGTCAACTTAATCCACCCTGTGCTGCAAGATTTCATGGCGATATTCGCTCCCTAGGAAATTTTGTCGTTTGAGAATCGAGACCGGATGGATACGATAAGAACCACATTTTTGGCGCCAACAGTTGGCGCCCACACAGGCTCTTCCCAGGTGTGTGGGGGGCGACAACTTGACACGCCGACAGCCGTGATTACCAGATGACTATTGAAGATGACAGACCAGAAACACGAATTCCGCATGGCAGTGTGGTGTGGGCCTCCTATCTAAAATAAGATATCACAATTGCGAGGCTATGATCGATGCGCCGAAACACTCATCAAATGATAACACAGCTCTGGATTCGTATGTGGGTCTGCTCATGAGCACACACTAGCTAAAGCTGATATAACAGCAGGTCTAGTGCAGGACTACGTTTTGCCCCCACGATGCCCTCTCCCCGACTGCCACTAGAGTTGCTTTACGCCATCATCAGTCGTCTCGGTGCAAAGGAAGACCACGCCTCGTTACGAGCATGTGCTTCAGCCTGTAGAGCATTCGTTTCACCCGCTCAGGCTCATATCTTCCGCTCCTTGACCTTAAAAAAGGAGTCCCGGACCCTCCCTTGGCTGGCCAGATTCGAATCTGCTCCTCATATTCGGACGTATGTCAAGCATCTGCTTTTGGCCCAGTATCACAAGCCCTGGATCCAGCGCTCCGAGGTGCTGCATCGCACGTTAGAACTTCTGTCCCCATATGTCATCTCCCTCGATATCCGCCATCAGGTAGAAGACACACGCTTCGACTTTCCTGTGTTGTCGCAGTTAAGATGCGTCAAGGAGATTTCGCTGACGGAGCGGGATCCGGATGGTCTGGGAGATATCATGAATAGGGACAATGCTCTCCCCACTTTCTTGAACTACTTCCCAAATCTCCGAGCAATCACTTTCAACAACTGCTGGGTGCAAGTCGAAAGGGCCAGCAAAAGTGACATTGCCGCCCCGGTATTCCAGTTGGAGAGGTTGGACGTTCACACATGTTACGATGCTTTGGTGTTGGAGTGGCTCGTTCCGGCTCTGTCATCGCTGAAAACCCTTTATCTGGGGTATCGCAAGAGCCAGTATATCCCGATTTTCAGTGCCACTGCATCCCCGCAGTTTGGTTCACTGGAACATATAGACGTGAGAGGCTTGAATGATGCCTCCGATGCAGGTCAGTTGTCCTTTTCCGTCTATGGTCGCATCGTCACTAACACAGTTATTGGGTAGAGTTGCAGTCATTAACTGCTGCACTGATGCACACTATCAGTCTACGCTCGATCACCACCATAAACTCTCGATTCAAGTTCGCATCTGAGGATTCCCCCATAATAGAGGTGGTAGTGCAGTTCCTTCGCCTCCTCGGTGCGCATAGGCATCTCCGGCACCTCACCATTGGGTTCTTTGAAGAGGACGGCCTTGTACGCCGTAGCCCATGGGATGAGCTGCAAGACCTTCTGCTTGGAGGCCATTTCCCAGCATTGCAAAGCGTCAAGTTTCTTTTTTCGTCGGATTCGTCTGGTTCTACTGAGTCTTTCGTTGCTGCTGTCCCTCGACTTGCCCAGAAGAAGATGATATCTGTCTGTCATAGCTAATGACGACATACAAAGTAGTTATTCCTTCTCTCCCCATCTTTTTTCCATGTTCTCTCCGCTCGTACGCTCCTCCTACACTCTGAACTTTGGCCTTCCTCCCAAGTCCCAACCTTTATCTTTTATTCCTCTCCTCGCCCCACATACGATCGTTTTACTCCCTTCACTGTTCGCTATCATACCTCTCTTCTCAATGAGGGGGTCTATTGCCATCAAAAATCCGGAAGATAAAGATATAGAGGAAAATTCCAACCTATAGGTGAGTCTTTCTCTCCACATTTGTCGGCACTTCCTTGCACTCCTCACAGATTCCGGTCCCTAAACCCGCTTTCTTTGCTCATCGCCCACAATATGCGAATCTCCAACTCTCAGCCTAGTTCTAAATCAGGGTACCATCCTCGCAAGCTCGCCTCGTCGAACCGAATCCCCGCCATCAAGGGCATGGAGAATACATCAGTAGGGGCGTGGTGTGGGCTCGCTGTTGGTACCGCGAGGCACGCCACCGTTGAACGTGCACAACTTTGTTTTGCGAGGCATCTTCAGCAGCTGCAAATCTGGCGCTGGCGGACCGACCAGCGGGTTCCAAGCACCAGCTATCCAACGAAACCTCCAAAATCTCGAAAACTCTCTGTATCCATCAAACCACTTTCCGACATCGCCGCTTGGTGGCGAACAACACCGAAGGAGCCTACGACATGTCGTTGCAAAACAAAAAGTCGTCAATAAACATTGAACACAGCGACAGGCCGTCGGTGCCGCCCTCTTTTCGAAAAACTTACCCAACTTCCTAGTCCAACCTCGGGCCCTTGCACGTTTCCTTCTGAACGGCGACGTTTTCCTCCTGCCCGTTCTTTCGCCAACCTTGCCCGGACCTCACCACCGGCCGAGTCCTCGATCGTCGAGCTTATCTCTCGTCGCAAGCATCGATCGACATCTGGTGTTCAATCTTTCTCTTGAACTTACACCTCGTCTCCTCATCGTCTCTTATTTTGCCACACTCATCTCTCGTAATGTTTTCCCACTAGATGTTATCGACTCTGATCTCTGCCGGATGCCTTGAAGAGGGTTCAGAAGGAAGGTTATACATTTCCTCTGCCTTTTCACTTTGACATTAATCTCTCGCGATGCAGACATTTGACCTTCCTTGTTGCGCTGCAACGTTCCTTCTGGACCACGCATGTAGCGCCTAGAACTGGTACCGGGAATATCAATTAATGTCAACAATTGAAAGTCAAAAGGGCCCGCACGACCCCAACCTCGAGGTACCCCCTTCATTGTCGCGGCATTCCCTCATTCAGGATTCGCCTTGATCGCCTACATGAGCCAACGACACATAGCCTCGAACACGTTCAATGTCCGGCATGCCTTTGCCAGCATTGACGGCGCTAGTGTTGACAGACGTGCACGACATCTCGAGCAGGAGGTTCGCTGTAGGCGTCGCGAAATATCAGCGTCGCGCAAAAGAGCAGAAGGAGAGGAGGAAAACGAACCAGGAGAGACAAGGCTGGCTCTTATCAACTTAGCCGGTACCTTCTACGACAGGCAGCCTTTGTCAGAATCCTGGCTTCCAGTTCAACCAGCGTCGGTTAAAAATTACGAGCAATATTGGATTATTGGACAATTAGACGAAGAGCCGAGGTTGAGAAATGCAGTGCCCGAGGAGAATCCAATATTAATAATCCATAAAGTTGAAACCGATAGTCTTGCCATTGTTCTGCCCAGTTGAGAGGACACGCGTGCATGGAGGCAGACGTAGGCATCGTCGACCGTAGTGAGTTACACAGCAGGGTAACAGAGGCTCAGAGAGCTTGTGCTAAGTAGCCCTCATCGGGGACGGCCCTTTCATTCGTGGTCACACTGATGGTTAACGACTTTTTTTGGGCGGAGAGACGTGACAGAAGGTGACACGAAGTTCGTGTCTGGGAGAAACGGCGCTTCGTGATTGGCTACACACGAATGAGGGGCGTCCCCGAATGAGGGGCAACCCTTAGTATGTGCTCGGAGGAGACGAGAGGCTCCTGTCGGAGTTCGAATGAATAAAGCCGGCACGGCTGTTCACCGGACCGGCTCTCGATCCCGATTCCCTTCTCCCACCACGACCAAGCGCCTCCTGACAAACTTCCTTTGGCCATTTCCCCCTTCTCCAGCCTATCCCCACCCCGAGTTCATCGTCATGGATTCCTGGGTTTCAACTCTCGCCATCAGAGGAATCCGCTCTCTGTGCGAGGGCCTACCCATGCTCGTCCTTGAAATTCTCCCCTTCAATCAGGCGAATGTTGAACATTCATCGTACAAGTAACCCTCAGCAATCGTCCTACGAGAAATTGTCAACGTATGTTGTTTTAATGTCGTTTACATGCTCATACTTTGATAGTTCGTTGTTCGTCTTCTTCGATACAGCTTGCTTTGGTGTATCTCGGAATTGCAGAGGTTGCGCGTCTTCCGCCCCCGATCGTGCAAGTGGTTTTCTTACTTGCCATCATCTCTTATTATATTTTATCTACGACCGATGGAACAACACCTCGCACCGCCGGCTCGGAGGCCCTACGCAGAACCCGGATGAAAGGGCCAGAAGGGACGAAGATCAGAACCACACTTTTGGCGCCCACAGCCGGCGCCCACGCGAGGAAGGGCTTTTGCGCTCTTCCCAGGTGTGTGGAGGGAAGACGACAGACCAGAAGCACGAATTCCGCGTGGCAGTGCTTGTGGGCCTCCGATCTAAAATAAGATATCACAACTGCGGTATGATCGAGGCGCCAAAACTCTCATCAAATGATAAACACAGCTCTGGATTCGTCTGCGGGTCTGCTGACGAGAACACAGTGGTCAAATCTGATATAACAGCAGGTCCAGTGCAGGACTACGTTTTTCCCCCAAGATGCCCTCTCCCCGACTGCCCCTAGAGTTGCTTTACGCCATCATCAGTCGTCTCGGTGCAAAGGAAGACCACGCCTCGTTACGTGCATGTGCTTCAACCTGTAGAGCTCTCGTTCACCCGCTCAGGCTCATATCTTCCGCTCCTTGACCTTAAAAAAGGAGTCCCGGACCCTCCCGTTACGTCTATTGATCTCGCCGCTATCTCTGCTGTACTCGCATATCGAATTCCAACAAGATGCTTCGCATCATCCTCCTTCGCTCAGCTTTCTCTCTCTCTCAATCAAATCCTTTCTCGAAGACAGACGCGCTTGCAAAGAGAAGAACGATTCGCGGGTGAAACACCCCTCAATGACCACAAAGCAAGAAATGTTTGTTGAAAGATTGCGGCGCAACGCGTCTTCATTACGCGGTTCAACTTAGCCGACGACTATGTACAGCTACCGAACGAACCCACCCAGCCAGGGTCCGATGATTTGACTAGGACTAGACGATGAGTCGAAAAGACGAGATACACTTCAAAGCATCATACTGAATGTGAGCATCCGCCGCATTGACAACCCGTTATCTTGCTATATGGGCGCCAGGAAGAAATCAGTGGATTCATTGAACGCCTCGTGGCTATGGAGAATCTGGCGATGGACGAATTAGTTCAGTTCTTCAAGTCGGAGAACCACTCAGCGTATACCCAATGAGTGAGAATGGCAGAGATCAAGGAAACCCCCTCCTGGGAGGGGCGTGTCGTAAAAGGTTCACAGTCGTTGATCTCAGCAGATCGAACATAGGTAGCGGTTCCGTCGCCCTGCAGGGTAAGGATGAGGAATATCCAACTTCGTCCATCCGTCACAACACCCTTGACCATCTTTTTCCTGAAAATTGGCAGTGAGACAAGTGAGGGCACGAATTCCGAGGAAATACTAATTTACCCCACACGTCTTGCACATCCAAGCATCTCTGCGACTGCCTGAGGAATGTGCTTTTTGAGGTCGATACTTACATCCTTGGCTTCCGAGACAAACAACACTGAATCATTAGGCCGCAAGACAGGTCGCTCTAAGAAAGAGCCTGCGGAAAAATGAGACAAGCCTACACGGAAGAGAAGGTGAACGCACCCAATTGTGCCGGGTCCATCACTGCGGCTGTAAAATCAATGAAGCCGGACAATGTGTGCGGGCTCTTGTCCGACAGGGTGACAGCTGGGACAACTTGTTCAATGCTTAAAGCCATCTTCAAATGTTCCGGAATCATGGCAGAGACACGGTAAAAGAATGCGCTGATCCAGAGACGTCTTGCGGCCGCATTCTAAAGGAAGAGATACAGTGAGCTTATGACCGGCGTATCAGTGATGAAAATTTGGAACAAACACATCGCGGAACAAGTTCTTCAAGAAAACGAAGATGGGCAAGGAGAGTGGTCGCGGACCAGAGCTTATCGTTTCCAAGATTGTCCGTCAAGGCCCCACGGCCAGGGGCATCGCCCTTCAGCGCGAGTGTGCCGCTAAATTGTATCTTTAAGTCTTCAAGAAGTTCCCCGGTCATCCCCTAGAAGGAATACGACTGGCTCACTGGGTCGGTTAGATCCATCCAGAAGGTCAATTGCACGAACTCGTGGGCCGTCAGCTCTTGCTTGCAGGACTGCCATCAGTTCTTTGATCTGTGTAAGAACCGTGGCCTCTGCCTCTTCAACCAACTCCAACTCCGGGTCCTGCTCCTCCGCCACAGGCTGCATCGCATTCATCATCAATTCTTGTCGTGCTTTTTCCGCCAGCTTCTTGAGGGCGGCCAGGGCTATCGCCAACTCTATGCCTGTCAAGCCAGACGTGCGTTTTCGTTTCGTTGGTTGCATTGGTGAAAGGCGAGGATGTGGCTGTGTAAACCGCGGAATGCTGGACTAGGTAATGGCTACATAAAGCTCAGCGAAAGCCCGGTGTCCACCCGTGCTGGGTTCTATGCTCATTCAAACTCCGACAGGAGCCTCTCGACGTCTCTTGGGACGACGTAGGGTGCTCTCTAGCCTCTAAAGCTATCGCATAGTCTCCGACAACTGCTTGAGCAAGTGCTCTAACACGTCATCTCTCCACCCCACTCCTCTCGGACCTCCCTTGAGCCGACGTGATGGAATTGACCGAGGTTCGCGACGAGAGATGAGGTCTACAAGCGGGACCTGGGTCGATGGTGTGAGGTCCGGGAAAGGTCGATGAAAGGAATTGAATGAATGTAGCAGAAGTAAAATGATGTTCGTGGCGATGGCCTGTTGCTGTGTTCGACGTTTATAGGATTTTTTGTTTTGAAACGACGTGTCGTAGGCTCCTTCGGTGTTGTAGTAAATCAGGAGCTCGTATGAAGTCCGCCACCGAGCGGCGGTGTAATAAAAGTAGTTTCCTTGAAGAAGATGAATGTAGGCTCGAAGGTATTTCGAGATTTTGAGGCCGAGGACAAGTTTCGTAGAATAGCTAGTAGGGCCTATTTGGAACCCGTCGGTCGGTCCGCTGGCACGAGACTTGTAGCTGCTGAAGCTCTCTCGCAAAACAAAGTTATGCCTTGACGTGGAGACAAGGTCGCGTTCAACTGCGGCGTGCCTCGAACGGTTGTGATAGTGCAAGCAGCGAGCCAACACTCCATTCTTACTGTGGTGTTCGCGATGCCCTCAATGACGGGGATTCGGTTCGATGAGGCGAACTTGCGGACATGGTACCCTGGTCTAGAACTACACTGACAGTTTGAATTTCGTGCATTGCGGGCAGTGGGCAAAGAATAGCGAATTCACGGGCCTGAATCCGTTCACCGTGTTAGAAATGGCTGAATGAATTCAAATGTGGAGAGAAAGACTGACCTATGAACTTATCCTCTATATCTTGACGTTCAGATTGTCTACCGCAGTGGGCACACTCCTTGAGAGGAGAGGAATAATAGCGAACAATGAAGGCAGGGCGATGATCGTGTGTTGGGGAAGGAGACAAATCAAATATAAAAGGTTCAGCAGACAGGTTTGATATAGGGGCGGAAGTAAGAGTTTCAGGCGTCAGGCCTTCAAGCTTTGAGACACATGTTGGAATGGAACAGAAAAGGCGTCCATGGAGACGGGGTAGGGATGGATGGAGGATGGAGGATGGACGTGGTAGTGAGTGGACGAGGAATATCGGTAACCGGGTTCGTCGAGAAAAAAGGCGAGCTGGCGTGGTGTGAGCTGGTATGTTTCGAGCTTGGTCGGTAAGACTGGCTGGTGCGGAAGGGCTCCTGTAGGAAGACGCTCAGCGTGTCGTGTACGGAAGGAGAGATGTGTTGGTGGTTGCAGGTAGGATGACGTCGATCGGCAGCTTTGAGTTGCAATGGCGGGTGCAGGTCGATATCCGAAGAGGAGAGTCTCATTGTTGTGGAATCCCGCAGTCCAACCGTCTTATGCCCTGGTCCGGGGATGGGCTGACGGAGGGTGGGGCTTGGAGGAGCGGGATGCAGCAGACGGACGTGACTCGATAGTGAGCCGAAAGGCCGGGGAGAGGAAGGGCGGGCAGCAAACGCGCACATATGTCCCTGGAGATCGAAGAGTGGTGGGAGGGGAAGGCCTCAGGAAGGGAGGGAGAGGAAGCGGAGATGGGGATG
This sequence comes from Cyclocybe cylindracea, assembly GCA_013376435.1. Lineage (NCBI taxonomy): Eukaryota > Fungi > Basidiomycota > Agaricomycetes > Agaricales > Hemipholiotaceae > Cyclocybe > Cyclocybe cylindracea. The sequence continues at coordinate 14,198 of MPNV01001291.1, forward strand.
GGCGACGAGAGGCTCCTGTCGGAGTTCGAATAAAAATAGAACTGGCAACGGGGCCCACCGGACCGGGTCTCGATCCTTCCTCCCACCGATGTGACCAACTTCAAGGGCCTCCAGCTGCCAGGTCTGCTCCTTCTCAAGTGAAGGAAGTGAATGGCTGGAATTCACAAGAAATGGCGTGGTAGGTGACCTCTGGGCACTCCTCCAGCCGAGTTCATGATCATGGATCCATCGTCAAGCCACGGCACCCGCTAGCTACTTCCGGCTCTTTCTCCAGACGATGAATGCGCCAAGCCTCCGTGAGCTTACTCTGCTGGAAGAGCAGTCCGTTGGATGGGAATCCTGCTCATAGGTGTGTTTTTTCGCCCTGCGTTCATCACTCTCGCTCATCTCATTTCTCATCCCTTTTCCTAGATCGTGTCGTGCACGATCTGAGCTCATTGCCTCACTCAGAGTCGACCTCCAATCTTGTTCGCGACCGTGACGTAGACTCAGACCAATGTTTTGCAGCTGGCGCTTCCTCAACGACTGCCCCTGGTTTCCCGACGTGCAGCATTCCCCCGGACGCCTATCTGCATTCGTACCAGACAAACCTCGTGGGCATCTTCAACACTGAGAGCGTTACCTGCGCCCACAATCCCACCTCTCTAGTTGTCTTTTTGCCCTATCGGTCCTTACCGCCTTCGGTACCTATCTGGAACGATTCTACCTCCTCCTCCTGCTTCTCAGACGATCGCCTCTGTTTCCAATCTTCCCGCTGCTACCCAAGGCTACGAAGACGTCGACCGGCCCACCGAAAGATGGCATTTACTCGCGGCGGTCTCACCAGGAGGGTGCGGACGGAGCAGATGTTCGATTAGAAGGGGTTTGTGGCCTTGAGAAGGACAGAATGCCTCTCTATCTGTACGTTTCTTCACCTCTTCCGCCTCTTCTGCCTGGCGCTTATATCTTTCGACCCATCTAGCGAACCTTCTCGGGGTGTGGTGCCCTTTCCGTTGTCGTCGTCATCATATTTGACTCCAGGTTCTTCGCCCCCCGGCCCTTCACCGTCCGGCAAGATACCACTTGTTTCGTCCCTTTATTATCCGTCAACATTACGCTCATAGTATGTACGTCCCACTCCACTCCACCCTTCTTACCTTCTTACTTTACCTAGGTCCGGGAAAGATCGCCACGCCCTCGCATATAACTGACTCGAGGGAATACATGAAGCTTGCCTAGGAAGGATATGCGGTATTTGCTGCTAGGAGAGTCTATCGCGCGTGCTATCACTTTTTGGAATACCCAGAAGAGACCGACAGAAGAGGGTACGTTTAATCTGGGACTTGGTTACTCTCGAAGCGAGCCTTTGTATCAGCAGTAGTACTACACAGGTGTACTGGCATGGTCCGATTGCTGAACACCGGTTTTTCGAGCGGATCAGTATCCCGGAAAGTGTTTTTGTATCGTTGAGACATAAAATGCTGCCGCAGAAGATTATTGTGAGCTACGTCAGATTCAATGAGGCGAGCCCATTGGACACTAAAATTAGCAGCGACCACGAGGCCTAACAAGAGGCGATGCGGTGCCCACTCACTTACCTTTCCACTTCATGGACGTCCATGGCAAGATGCCAGTAAGTCGATTTCATAATACCATTGGTGAGAGCTAGATACTAAGAACAAGATTCTAGGAGCTACCGTCGTCCGCGGTGACTAGTCCGATCGCCTTTGGCAACATGGATATCTTCAGAGGCAGCAAAAGCGTTGTTGTGAAGGATAGCACAGTTAATGCGACCCAAGTTCAAACTGCGTGCGGAGGTGCATCAGGTGGAGTGCTCTCGATTGAACCCTCTTCAGACATTGACGGTATTTTAGACTCGTTTGACGAGCTCCGGAAGAACATCGCTGCTGGCGCTATGCACGACTCTGGCGAGCGCTTCGATCCTCCGAAATGCTACCCAGGCACGCGAGAGCTTATTCTAAAGCAGCTTCTCGACTGGGTTATAAAACACGATCGTTAAACCTTCATGCGCTGGGTTTATGGACCCGCCGGTGCAGGGAAGTCTGCGATCCTGCAGGAGATAGCCGAAATACGTGCCAGGAGGAAGTTGCTCATTGCAAGCTTCTTTTTCTCTCGGACGGCCGCCTTGCGCAATGATGAGAAGCAGCTCGCCGCCACCATCGCATACCAGCTCGCCCGATCTATACCACAAACCCGAGCCTTCATCGAGGAGGCAATCAAAGATCACCCAGCTATCTTCGAGATGTCCCTCGACGTCCAGCTGCTCTCCCTAATCATCAAGCCTCTCAATCTTGCTTATGCCAAATCCAACGAAGGGGCCACCTCCTGGCCTCACCTCATTCTTATTGATGGCCTCGATGAATGCAGCAACGGGCCAGTCCAGCAACACATTGTGACGTCTCTTGCCGCCTGCGTGGAAGATTGCAAGTTCCCCTTCATGGTCCTCATTTCTAGCCGCCCAGAAATCCATATCGTCACAGCATTTAACCAAGATACTATCAAACGAAAAGTTGCTCGTACCGCATTAGACGAAGATTATAGACCCGAAGACGACATCCGACGATTCCTTGAAGGGAAATTCAAGGAGATCAGAGAGACACACCCTCTGCACGAGTACCTCTCACCCGATTGGCCATCGGACAGCGTGCTGAGCAACCTAGTTCGCAAGTCCTCTGGCCAATTTATTTATGCCTCCACTGTTGCACGATATGTATCCCCTCCAGACTCTCATCCTGCTGATCGCCTTGATGTGGTGCTTGGAATCTTGCCTTCGCTGAATCATGAATCCCCTTTTGCGGAACTTGACGCGCTATATCACCACATCCTATCATCATTGCCCTATGAAGAAGCCTCACTGCAGATTCTCTGCTTTTTTGTTTTTCCTGACCTTAACATAGAATATAGGACACCTCAAAGATGTGACTCCCTCCTGCAGCTGCGATCTGGGTCTTCCCAACGAGTCAGCAACAAATTGGCTTCATTAGTCCAGCTCAACAAACAATCTGAGGGCATTCAGGTCTTACATGCATCTCTTGCGGACTTCTTGTTTGATGCACACCGATCTCAAAGGTTCTACATCAACCTCCCTCTTCACGCCACGCACTTTGCAAGAATGTGTTTGCAGGCCACGGTTGGGGACACCAGTGAGTCTAGGTTTGACAGATATTGTGAAATAGCTCAAAGCCACCAGTCGAAACAGTGTACAGCAGATTTAATGATGATATGAAGGTTTTCTTCAGGTATGCTGCCGCAACGGAGGAGCTCTTGGAAGACATGGCCAGTTTTCATTTTCTGCCAATAGCCCAGAAAATTCCCTGGGCACTGGCGAGAAACAGACCATATCCAGAACGCCTGGCCACACGTATTGTATATCACTATCTCGACTGCTTGGCCGTTATAGAGGTGCGAACTCTGGATCATTTATCCTTGTTGTACAACCATCTGATGTGAGGGAGTAATTCCTTTCCTTTAGGACCGCTTTCCGGACCTGAAGAATAATATCTATCAACGTTCTCAGGAAGGGGTTCAACGGTGTAGGGAACTGTTGTGGGGACCAGCAAGTCTCAGAGGAGAGAGCCTCAGAGAGCTGTGTAGACGTGCTCGCGTGAGATGGGCAGCGGAGGGGAAAGCGAGCGTCGACGGCAATGACAACAAGTTGTAGTTCGAATAAAAACAGAACCTGCATTGGTTGACACCGGACCGGGTATGGAATCCACAGGTGCTAGTGCTTGCAGATGTGCACGACATCTCGAGCAAGAGGCTCGCTGTAGGCGTCGCGGAATATTAGCGTCGGGGCGAAGGGAAGAAGGAAAGGAAGAAAACGAACATCGGGAATTTTGGTCCCAATGGTCGTTTCCAACTACGACGACAGACGGGTCCTATGTCCGAAATCTGGCTGAGTGAGGGATGAGAGGGAAAAAAGGAGGAAGGCCCCTTACCTGGTGATGTAACACTCGATTTCAGGAGTTTGCTGAATTGTCATTCACAAGAATTCAGTCTTGTCGCAAAACCGAACGTGAAGGGCGTTGGCTCACAATTTTAGAGGAGGAAGAGGAGGATGTAGCGGTTGTGCAATAATCGTCAAGTGTGGACAACGGCGTCCGTGAGACTCGCCTCTGGAAGCTGTACATTCTGAGTCGCCGTTTGTATAATGTATACTTATGAATAAAAGGCGTCGAGCGAGCTGTATGCGCTCGGAGTAGGAGATGAGAAACTCCTGTCGGGTTCGAATGAATAAAACCGGCACCGCGGTTCACCGGACCGGGTCTCGATCCCTACCACGTTAATCGACGACCAAGCGCCTGACAGACTACCCCCTTCTCCAGCCTATCCCATGCCCCGACCACCCCATACTAGTGAAATGAGGATCAAACTCAAGACTCGTCATCCCCCCAACATCTTGTTCAGCTACACTCGGCCATGTCCCTACTCTCACTCCTTGAGTGTACTTCTACTGGAAGATCGGTCATTGGACAGGAGTTCTGCTTATAGGTGTGTTCTTTTGCCTTGTTTTTGTCATTCTTGCTCATTTCGCACCTTCTCCTAGCTATATTGTACGTTACGGGATCCCTCTGCTCATTACTCAGCGCCAGCCCTTTTCGCCAACCTTCAACCTCATTCGTGACGTGGTATAAACTTATACCAACACTTTCTGCGACAGCGGTTCCTCCGTCTCTCAATGAGGAGCATTCTCTCGAACGCCTATTTCCATTCGCATAAGACAAACCTCGTGGACATCTTCAACACCGAGAGCGTCACCTGCGCCCAACAATCCCACCTCTCTGGTCGTCTTTTCGCCCTATCGGTCTTAATCGCCTCCGCTACCCATCCAAAACAATTCTACCTCCTCCTGCCGTACGCTGCTCGTACGATCGCCTCTGTTTTCAATATTCTTGCTGGTATCCAAGGTCACAAAGACCGCCCCACTGAAAGATGGCGTTTACTTGTGGCGTTCGAACCAGGGCACGGATTCATAAAGGCTTCGTGAGTGGATGTTGGGTTAGGAGTGGTTGGAAGCTTTGAGAAGTGCTTCCGTACGTTTTCTCCACATTCTCTACCCTTTTTTTCTGATGCTGACAATTCGGGTTGCATATAGTGAACTTTTGCGTGCTTAGACTGTGACGCTCACCATGTCCACGGGGCCTTCAATGCACCCCACCCCCTAAACAAATATGAGGGCCGAGCCTCTTCGCAGTCTAGCAACGAGCACGATACCTCCTTTTTCTGCTCCAGGGCCCCAGTAGAAGCTGAAAAGATAGTTCTTGGGCTCAAGGCGGTAGAGTGAGGATATGATAGTATCGTTGTCATCTCTGCCGACCCGTCTGTGCGCCCTTCTCCTATCCACCCATCAGTTTATCTGAAGTTGATTATGTCCTATAGGTTGTCGCCGGGCTCTAATATGGTGACTCGAAGGAACAAATGAAGGTTTGTTGATATGTGGCGCGAGAACAAGAGACCGATCAACCTCGTCTGACCCTCGTCTATGGCTACCTCAGAGATTCTTGTACAATTTTCGGCTGTCCGCACCGGCCCTTCAGACCTTCGTCTCGCTTTTCTCCTGTCTTCTCGACACCCCAGTGGAACGCGGCTCTGCCACCGCTTGATCAGAAGTCTTCAGCGATACTCAACTTTTCTAGAACTATGGAGCTAGTGATCGTCCTGCCGATCCAGCGGCACTGGCGGCGGCCTATCTATCCAACGTGCTTCCTCGTCGAAACTCATATTTTACATCTCAATGACGAAGAGGGGGCGAAGGCAGTGTCAACCCACAGCCGCATTGCTCAGAGCCTTGGCTCTGTCTCCCATTTCTTAGACTGGCACCATGCGGTCCTTGCCTTGGTCTAGTATGCGCCATGCTCGCGGTTATCTTCGCGTAGGCCGTAGCGTGACAAGAGAGGTCAGGCAAGGATTGACTTGGCACCACTGATTAATCAAGTTGTGTCTTTCATGGCGCTATGTATTCGATACTTGAATCAAAGTTCTGGTTCTGGTCGAAAGAGAGACAGATGGACATTGCCAATTGTGTCACAAAGTCTTTTGCTTACCAAAGGCTTTGTGGGTCCATTCATCAACATGATTTGACACTTTGTTCCCACCACGAGAAGAACGCTGGCGAGGCAGTGCTGTCCTCAACTAACGTCCTTTTCCTCCTCCTGTATCCTCCGCGACTGCACGAAACGAGGAGGTGAGTAATGCACCTTCTCCCGCAGTGTTTTGATCGTCTAACGCTCTATCCTCCCAGAATCAGACATCACCATCGTTTGCGCCAATCGTTCGAAGATATGCTCGACAACAGCCAGAATGTGCTCGTTACAGGTGGGACGTTCACTCAGGTCGAACAGCGTGGCACACCAGGTATGCTCTAGCGTACTGTCGAACCTAGCATCATTTCATCGAGCTCTTCTAGCATTCCTTCAACTACGTGCTGCGATCGCCGATGGCGCCATGCACAACTCCGGCGAGCGGTTCAATCCGCCCAAGTGTTATCCCGGCACCCGACAGCTCATCCTGAAGCAACTTCTTGACTGGATCCTCGAGCACGATCGAGAGGCGTTCATGCGCTGGCTTCATGGGCCCGCAGGTGCTGGGAAGTCAGCGATCCTTCAAGAGATCGCAGAGATGTGTGCCGAACGGTATCTCCTCATCGCGAGCTTTTTCTTCTCGCGGATGGCCGCTCTCCGCAACGACGATCGCCGACTGGCCGCTACCATTTCCTACCAGCTCGCGCAATCGATCCCCCAAACCCGACCCCACATTGAAGCGGCAATCGAACGCGATCCGGCGATCTTCTCTAAATCTCTCCAATCCCAACTTCTCTCCTTGATTGTCGTGCCCCTCAACCAGGCTTGTGCAGAAGCGAGAGAGGAGAGCTCCTGTTGGCCGCACCTCATCCTCATTGATGGTCTTGACGAATGTGGGACCAATGTGTTGCAGCAACATCTCATCACCGCCTTGAAGTCCTCAGTGACGGCTTGCCATTTTCCTATCACTTTCCTCATCTCCAGTCGACCTGAAGTTCACCTCGTCGTAACGTTCAATCAAGATGATGGCAAGAAAACTATTGTCTCAACCGGATTAGACCATTCTTATTCTCCGCAAGACGATATACGGCTGTTTCTTGAGGGAACATTTTTGGACATCAAACAAAAACATCCACTTCGCGGATACCTGCCTCCGGACTGGCCCTCATCCGAGGCGGTGAACACTCTCATTCAGAAATCCTCTGGGCAGTTTATTTATGCTGCGACTGTTGCGAGATACGTCTCCCCTCCGGACGGTCACCCTGTTGAGCGCCTCGACATCGTCCTCGGGGTTACGCCTTCAATCGGCCATGAATCCCCCTTTGCAGAGCTCGACGCCCTTTATTTCCATATACTTTCGTCCTTGCCCAACTCGAATGAAGTGGCCGCGATGCAAATTATGACCCTTCTCATTTATCCCGAAAGACGGGCATATTGGACTGCCAAAAGCCTTGACTCGTTCTTGGAGCTGCGAAGCGGATCTTCACAACAAATATTAGGTAGATTAGCTTCAATCATCGATTCCAGCCCGTTTCATATTCACATTCTCCATGCCTCACTTGCTGATTTTTTGTTCAATGCCACCCGCTCGTTGAAATTCTTTATTGACGTATCTTTCCAATCCACTCAATTTTGCCGATTGTGCCTGCGGCATTTCATTTCTGGGACAGGTGCGTCGTGATCTTGGTCAGCAAATATTTTCGGCTGAATCCACAAATGTATGTAGACGACAATGCCTACAGTCATGCCTTGAATAACATTGCACAATACTGTCAGCACGCAACAATGTCTGAGGAACTGTGGAACGAGCTTGTGAATTTTGACCTTCCAGCAATGGCTCAAACGTGCCTGGGGTCTTCAAACCCCAGGCAGGCAACTTTATTATTTCGCAGAAGGGAATGTCCTCTCCGGCAAGTTATATGTCAGTATCTGTGCTGCTCAAGTATAATCCAGGTATTCATATACTCTGTCTCAAGTGTATCAAGTTGATTCTTGATTTCAGGATCGCTTCCCTAATCAAGGAAGCCTTGTCTACAGCAAATGTCACCAGGCTACTTATGATTTCATTAAATCTGAGATCTCCCTCCACTACCGTTCAAGTAATCCACTACTGGCAACACTCTTGGTTCTTTATGCTCTGGATCCCATCCCAGTTTTCAGACACCGCAAAATTGAATTAAATGCCAGGCTGTTGGGGCAATCCCACTTGGTGAACTTTGTTGATTTTCTCCTTGTGCCTACTCAGCATCATGAATTTGAATCCCTCCTCGAGATTGATGATTCTTCATTACAATTGTATGTTGCACCTGAACCACCCATCCCCATCAGAAGGAATTTATCCCATGAAGATGTCTACTCTCCATTTCTCTGGGATTTACTCACAGGAGAAGATGTTCTAAAGGCTGTGAAACATCTGGTCTCCCATATTTGTTTACCACGGCACGTTCTCACAACCCTGGTCTTATTAAAAGCCATCCTGACTCTCCTCACAGCTTCTCTATCACAGCAGAAGACAGATGCTGCTACTCCTTACTCTTTGGGCCAAACCCTGAGCAGAACTTTGAATCCAGCTGGGAGATTGCCAAATGTGATGCAACCATCTCAAGATTGAAGAAAGAGGCATATGCAGCAGCTTTGGATTACTTACTTGTTCTTCTCCCAGATGCCAGAGTTGACTCTGAATTAAGCAGCCTCCTGCGGTCTGCTGACATCCAGTCAGTGAATTAAGCAGATTGATTCCAGTGTTTTCTATGCTGACATTTGACCTTGGGTTTTGCCAGGTGGGAGAGCCAGGAACTCACAACACTCAGGCCAAGGGTGGAGGCTGCAATTGACGATTACCTATCAGTACGTGTTGCTCCCATAAAAGGTGTAACACCTAGATAAGCATGCTTACTCCTTCTTTCACTCTTTAGAGATCTGAGTCAATAGTATGCTACGTTTCCTGACCTCGGCGTCAACGGCAGCTTATACCTGAGGATAGAGTCTGAGACAAATCAGCGATGCAAACGACAAAGAGGACAGTCCCGGTAGTGAACAATTTGATAGTGCACCGTGGCACCTCAGAACCCGGGCTGAGCAGGCGCTATCGCCTTCCAGGAAGTTCTCGGTGTTTCGAGTGAGTAAAGTATGAATGTCAATGTCTTGTTCTGACGCATCATGGTGCGGTTGTTAATAGGTCTGTCATCCAGGGACAGCTAAACTCCGTTGTCCTACTATTTCACCTCAGAGAGAGCCCAAAGGCAACTCGGAGGGAGAGAAGGAACCAAATTTATGCACGAATGGTGAGAACGGGAAGACAGGGACTCACGACGGCATCGAGAATACTGCAACACCTCAAGACGTTCAGCCCCTTCTAGAAGAATGCCAGGAAGAGGTTCATACCAATGATCCAGAACCACAGTCATTCAAGGCGTCCGTGAAGGCATGGTGGAAAAGGCATTTGAAGATACTCCAACATCGCCTCCCAGGATGGTGCCCTATCAAACGAGGTGGATGATAGGTAGCCTTAATCTACCGTTGTTCTAATATGAAATATTGCTCGAGCAGCTGACCCACATGGTGTCAAACTGAATGTATATCACACTAGGAGCATGCGCTACGATTTTCATGTGGGCGATCGCCCGTCGAGCTAGCGTCGCTGGGCACGATCTCGAGATCTATAGTGGTCAAGCTCAAATAAACATTGTTGAACTCTGTATTATTAATACAAAGCGGGGACATATGAAAGGCACTTCGAGAGGAGCGAGGACATACTCTACAATGAGGATCAAGGAGGCTTCCGAATCGAAGCGGTGCCACCGATTGTGCAGGGGAAGAATGAGAGTATTCACTGAAGGTCAAGTTGGAGTTTGGCACGAAGGTGACCAGTGAGCGGCGCCGCGTGAATATGAGCCCCTCTTACCAGCCAGATGCTCCATATGGCGCACTTACCATGAATGCTTCACGTATATGCGTCGTTTTTGCTTAGGAATCCTCAGCAAGCACCGCGCCATGCTTCAATAAGAGGCGCATAGATATAGCTTGCTATCAGCGCCATTCGAGCAGATCATCCGAGCGGCGTCATCACACATTGTGCCATGAAGGCGAGAGGGCCCAACGGCGATCATGTAGAACTCCAGGAATATCGTCTACGGAATGGCGACCGCATCAGCTGAGCGAGTGGCGCATGGGAACTTGATCATGTTTATGGTCTCTGAGGTTTACTGGCCCTACGAGCGTAAAAAGGGAAGAAAGGACATATTATGCTCGAACCCCAGTGCGAGTATTTACGTTTGGAAGATAGAACCGCCCATCCTCGGTTCTCAATTCAAACGTATGTTGTTCATCATCGAACCATCCCATCCTGTTGACCTGTTAGCAAAAGGTTAGGTCCATGAGTCCGAAGACGACAACAACGACAGAAGGATCCAGAGTCGGAGTCTTCGGGGGCTCGTGAAGAGTGCGTCAGACGCGGCCAACGCGGCTGAGGTCGTAGGTTGCGACTTCGAATTCGAGTGGGGAGAGGCGGAGGGCGGATCGCAAGGATCACGACGAACCCGAACGAGGCGTCAAGGCGACCCGCTGTATGTTTGAAGAAGCGGCCGCGGAAGAGCGAGGCCAAAGAAAGGAGTCTTCGGTGGGAGAGCGTCGGCGTGAATTGTATCCTGCGGTCTGAGCCAACGTCTACATCGCCAACTCCCAGCAGACGACACAACATTGTGTTTCAACGAAGGGGTATTATCTAGCGCATTCGAGGCTTCGGGCAGGAAGGTCACCTGAGATAATCATACGAGTGACAAAGGAGAAGCCGTCAACCAGTGCCGTCATTCATTGGGTCGTCGACTTGAACGCAAGGCGTCCAAACGCAAATGGCGACCGTGGAAGAGAGCCCCAGGGAGACGTCTAGAGCAAGCAGCCCATAGTCAACGAAGGAGAATTGGGCCTCCTGGGTACGTAAGCCCTAGAGACGGAAAGGACATACGTATGACGTTCATAAATTTAGTGTAGGCGAAGGTGCGCAATCCAGGAGGTCCGCCGACGAGGCCGGCGGCGTACAGCCCTGAAGAGTCCAAAAGCCTCTCCCGCCTGTGAAATGCGCTAAGCACGAGGCAAAGAGCATGAGTGCCGATGCATGTAGTAGTACTCCAGGAGCCGTTGAACCTGAAACACAGGCGGTAACTGGAGGTTCGACTCCTAGTGCATAAAAGCGATGTTTGATTTCGACAACAGCGCCGGCGCCCATCCTTCCCTCCAAGTACGTACGTCTGGCCGTTCGTCGCGTATCGCTGAATCTGTTTTTTAGAGTGAGTTGTCTTGGGAAGTTTGTGAAGTGCACGTCAGGAGGAGCCAAGAGACAGGTTCGAGCACGGGAACGATGCTTTGAACTTTGAATAGATGTAACGACGCGTATACCAGGGGAGAAAAGGAAGAGGGCGGGTTGGATGAGCCCGAACGAGGCACTCTAGATGCTTGAAGAGGTAATGGCGGAAGAACGAAGACCGCAGCAGGCTTTCATTAGAGGACAGCGTCGTTGGGTCGCAGCGCACTGCGCACAGCACACAGCGCAAGCCGAAGGCGATTTGGCCCTAAAGTAGGCTACGACACAAGGCCGACGAGGACATGTACAATTTCTTCGATCCTCTGAATCCGCGAGCGGCTTGCACGGTTCCTGAAGATGATCTTTGTTTCCCTTGGTCCCAACATTGTCGTCTGTCTGGGATGAAGCTTAATGCTGAGGGACCGAGGTTTGAGATGAGGTGGATGGGTGACCAGTCAAGACGATCGAGCATTGCAACTGCCAGCGTCGGCAGCGTCGGTCCAAAAGCCAACTTGGCTTATACTTCTCCTTTCCCAGCCGTCCCGCAGAGAGCCGACGATATGTTCTTCGAGTCCAAGAGGTCTTCAGTCAGTCAGTTCCTCGTCGACAATGAATAGCAAGGAAAGGGTCGGAGTCTCGCCTTCGGCTTTGCAAGGCGACGCAGTTCACGGGAATGTATCCGCCGACGGAGGGTGTTAGAGAGCGCCGCCGATGGAGGTGCAATAAGGGAAGGTAGAGATCTGTGGGCCGCAAGAGTTGTAGTCCGGGTCCATGTAGTGGTACGGCAACGCAATGCCACGTCCGGAGCTGATGGCAATGGGAAGGCTGGCTGGCCGGCACAATGCTTCGAGGAGGACTTGGCCATACTCTGTCCCCAAATCGATGCTTCTTATCGAACTCTTTCATGGCGCGGCCTCCGAGTAGAGGTGTCACGTCGAAGACCGCGGCGAGTGCGCCTACATACTCGGAGAGAGGGATTGACACGCGACGTATCGATATCCAGTCTTTCAATGGGCGGTCGTTGGAGTTTGGGATAACATTCGTGGAGTAGGACCTGAGGGTGGGCCAATAGAGCGTGGAGGAAGATATGGGAGAAGGACGGCGATGGAGGTCCTAGTGGGAGGTTGTCCAGAGCGCGAGAGGCCTCCTGTTGAGATGGCTTGCAGTAGTCGGAGGATGGGAATTCAGATGAAGTGCCTTGAATGATAGACGCTTCCAGCAACGCGACTAGAATATCTTGGAGACGGCTGCGACGAGCAGCGAGCAGCGGCTTACATGAAGGGCGTAAATGTGGGAGGCATAAACGTGGGATACAGATGGAAGAGGGTGAGAGCCGACGGTAACGATGGCTCCGTGACCGTCAGTAAAGGAGACGGAATGGGAAAGCGTTCAAGCCTTCGAGAGCGGGCTCCGGAGAGCCCGAGGTAGAGTAGGTTGGTAGGATGGTTGAAAGATCGGCGGATGCAGGGGAGAATGCAGGTGGGTGTGAGAGGGCGCTGAAGCTGAAGGGCAAGTCTACAGAGAGGGAGCGGAGAGAGGGTTCCGGAGGCAGACTCGGAGGCAGGGGCGACGGAGAATTCCTCATCTCCAGATTTAAAAGCGTGTACGCTTCCAGGGAAGCGAGCAGTGGAAAGCGAGGCTCCTGTTGGCGTTGGAATGGATTTGGAAATGGCTCTCCTGTCGGAGAGAGGAGGGGGGATGACGCCGGAATGTCGTGTCCGAGCAGATGGCTGGAGGCGACGCGGAAGGGCAACAGGAATGAGAGGAGAGGAAGCGGAGACGAACTGAGTCCTTGTTGCACCGTTAAATGGGCGCAGGTGTCGTCGAGAGGAGGAGCGAGGGGCCGGCGGAGGGCGGAGGAGCTCGGAGAGGCGTGCGGCGGACGGAGGCGCAGAGAGGCGCAGAGAGACGGCTGCAGGAGGCGGTGAGGAAGCGGAGACGCGGGCTTCGAATTTTGGGCTCAAGTCCGGGGTCTTGAACTTGAACTCGTTGAACTCATGGTGGACAGTGTACGCACTCGCAGGAGACGGGCAGCGAAGGGGACCTCGGAACGTTCCTTCGGAGTTTGAATGAAATGAAAATAGAACCGGCAGCGGTGACCACCGGACCGGGTCTCGATCGTTCCCCACCAGTGGGCCTGCTCCCTCCCATTGTCAAGGAACAAATATTTGACTAGAACTCACGGGAATAGACTCACTGTATCCCACACCGCCACCACCACCCAGCCTGTCACACCGAGTTCAACATCTGCGAACCACCTCACCCTCATCCACTGCATCGGCCGAGGTTCCAAATTCATTCCATCGCTTTGCGCTCTCGAGATCGTCGCCTCACCTCGTCCTCCCTCTACCGAGCGTCCCAGGTCCAGGAGACGATGTTGGGCGAAAATTATGCCCGTAGTAATGCATAAGTGCGTTATTTCGCCCTGCTTTCGCCATTCTCTTTTACCCTTTTTCTAGGTCGTGTCGTGCTGCCTGAGCTCTGGGCTCGTCGCTCACCATGAACCTATCTCGATGCTAACACTCAGCAATCGACATCGACATTAGCTTCAAGCCTCAACATTTCAACCTCGTTCGCGATCGCAACATCGACTGCGGGCGACAGTTCACCAACGCTGAGCGCTGGACTCTTGTTACAGTTTCTTGTCAACGCGGACCATATCTCGCAGCACGCGAACGCCCTAGCCATCTTCGACATTCGAAAATACACAGGCACCTCAACACCCCTCCCTTTTCGCCCTATCAGTCCCAGTCACCTCTACTACCTATCTCTAACGATCGATCTATTTCAGCATTCGTTCTTCGAGGACTCAAAACCTCGAAGATGACACTAGGGAAATGCACGGATTATATCGTGGAGGTCGAACCAGGATGGACTTCATGGACTATGAACGGCTGGAATCCTCGAAGAGATCTCAGGCTCCGTACGCTTTCTCCCTCTCTCCCGCCTCTTCTCCCTGATGTTGAATCCTGATATCTCGCGAGGCGTACAGTGATCTTTCGCATCGTGGTGGTTTCCTTGCCCACCGTCCGTCCCTTGAATACTCAACAAACGTGAACATAATCGTCCAGCGCAACATTCAACGCTTCAAGCTTGACCGACGCGTTGGTAGCGCCTGTTCCACGACGTTCAATTCAAGCTGTCCCAGACCGGCCATCCCCCACAGCTCCGAGTCTATTGTCATTTGCACCAAACAACTCTCGGAGACATCTTCCACACCCAGGGCATTACACGCACAGAAGTCCCCTTCCTCTCACATACTTGTTGCTCTGTACCGGGCCTGAGGCCTGAGGCGTGATCGATTGATCACCTCTCCCACCATCTCGAACAACGACGCTGGCCCTGCTGGTCTCTACAGCTTATGTGGTTTCAAATAGATATAGAACCCGTCCTCCGAGAGGCCGGTGGGGGAATAGCCACCCCAGCCTTCGTCGTTCGTGTGATGGTGAGGATTAGAGGAAAAGGACAGCTCCTCGTCCAATGTCCTGCCGGTGACGTGCGAAACAAAGTGTCAAAACACTGATGAAGTGGACCCACAAAGCGCTCGGAGCAGAGGCTTTGGTAAGGCAGATGGGGTATCGGGCGACGCGGGCCCCACCGGCGATCGATAGGATTAAGCTTAATTCCCAGTGCATGAAACTCTATCGAAGAGCCGACCATGAAATTACAGGCCAAGAAAGAGCAGAAGACAATTTAAATAAAGCAAAGGAAATTTGATAATCTATGAGGGGGGGGATGGGAGAAATCGAGGGGGTCGAACAAAATCCGAGCCGCAAACTGGTGACGCATCTTTTTTAACGCGATACGTAGAATCGATGCGATCTTTGCCAACTGTCCTTCGTTTCCGCGTGCTTCAGGCACACGGAATTCCTCGGTGCCGTCGAACTTAGAAAGATTCAGCCAGGGGTCAGAATTCACAAGAGCAGAACGTAGCGGTTGACGCACGGAACAATGTCGATTGGGTTTGGCGTTCTAATTGAGCGATGATCCCACATTCAATTAACCACCTTTCCCCACTTCCACAACGCGAGCCCTGAGGCAGAGGGGGCGCCGAAAAGCGATATCACGCATTGTTGAACGTGAGACTTGGGTAGGTTCGGTCTATAGTCGGGCCGTCCCAATTCCTCGCAGTCTTGCTGGTCTGGGGACAACCGTTGGTGGCTTCGTTACGGGTTGAGATATGCGGTTTGGTGGCGGATAGTCAGCAAGGCGGGTTGGAGGATGACGGGTGCACCACTGGCAGACTGGGAAAGGGTAAAGGTAGAGGAAGCGAAGAAAGCATACGAAGATCAAGCCTACTCGTTGTCCCTCCGTACCGTTTTCATATCGATACTAGAGATCGACACTTCATGAGTTCTAGAGGCCAAAAAAATTATTAGAACAAGTGGGGTACAGAAAAAGACAATGAGCGAATACAGGAAGGAATCGGTCATTTCCAGGCTTGCATATGCACCATATTCAGAGTCGAAAGGAATGGGCGGCCATGTTGCTGTTGCTT
>MPNV01001291.1:32088-47155 GCA_013376435.1 Cyclocybe cylindracea
AGATACCCCACTAAACGCCAGCTCTGACAGCCTTGAAAGTTGGTACGTGGATAGCTTACCTATTGGTGAAATTTCATAAATTTACAGATTTTATAAATATTTTAGGCCCTTGACGTATGGTGTTAGTATGACCGATTTCCCAGGAGATAATATTCCTATTGCCTCCACCGCGATGGAGATGTTGGCACATGTAGGGGTCTGATAAATGCGATAAATTAAAGGAGAAACAGGGATTTCGAGGTACTTGCGAAGGAGCGAAAGGGAATGAAGGGTCTGGGTGTAAAGTTATGAAGAGGAGAAGGAGGAGGTAGGTTCCCCCCACATCAGTATCTATGTGAAAATGCCTAGCTAAATCGTGCATTATCGCACCCTTCAGATGGTGGCGCTTTCCTGGATTTAGGAATAAATGTATATTAGCATATTTCAGTACTGGGGACAGGATGAGGCTCGGATGCCTGGGGGGACATGGTAGTTTTGAGGAGAGGAGTAGTGGACAAATGCCGCAAAAAACACGAAAATATTTAAAATGGGGTACCTCGGACTTGCTCAAAAATTTTACCAAACTTCGACAGTATGAGGGGGCCTGCTAGCCACTCCAAAGAGATTTGCAAAAGACCGGATGAGATTTCCCATTGGGTTGGGTGGAAAGAATGGGGAAAAGGCCCATCCAAAATCACCACTTGCAATCATAAAAATTGTAAGGGTGGGTGTTGATGCCAGTGCTGTCATTCTGATACCCTTTCCCATATCTTTCCACCCACCCAAGGGAAATCTCATCCGGTCTTTTGCAATCTCTTGATGCTAGCAGGGACCATATGTGAAGTTTGGTAATTTTGAGCAGAAGTCCGATTACCCATTTTAAATATCTATATATTTTCGTGATTTTTTGCGCATTTTCCACTATTTCTCAAACTACATGGTCCCCCAGGCATCCGAGCCTCAGTCTGTCAGTACTGGAAATATGTAAATATACATTATCCTAATCCGAAAGCACCATTGAATGGGTGCGATATGCAGATTTACGTAGGCATTTACATAGATACTAGATGTGGGGATACCTCCTTCCTTCTCTCTTCATAACTTTACACAGACTCATTCCCTTGCCCTTGCAAGGCTACCTCGATCTGGGTTTCTCTTTATTTATCGTCTTTATCATGACCCTACATGGGTTGCCAACATTCTCCCATCCTGAGGCCAATAGATATCTATCTCCTGGGGAATCGGTCAATAACCCAAAAACTTTCCCAAGCCATAGTAAGAATATATTTTGATAAGAATTCTGTTAAATTTATGAATAAATAGTACTATCCACGCTACCAACTTTCAGGCTGTCAAGAAGCTGCGTTTTAGTGGGGTATCTGCAGTGGGTCTTTCCTGCGTGCTACCTATACACCCCCCTCAAGATCTACTTACAACCCGGACACTCCCTGCTTACTGGATACACGGTTCCATTCACTCTCAGGAATGTTTTCATCATTTGTTGGCCAATTAACATGGCCACTCAAACAGCCTGGAGGATTGCGATTGGGCTGCATGGCGAATGCACCTATAGTAGCCAAAACTCGCTTTTGCGCATATTCTCAACAGAGCTCACCCGTTTCACACGATGAAGTGTCTACATGGGAAGAGGTATCAATGATACGCGCAGCATTATCGCATCAGCCAAAGATAAGCAGAAATAATGCCGAGGGGAGCCGGAATTCCGCGGGGAATGGATGTCCAACCATCAATGGACTTGCCTAATTGGGAAAGGCGCATCAAAAACCGGCCGCGCCCGCTATCCCTGCGGGTGTGGGCGCAGATCCCAATAATTCATAAATAAATTAACTCAAAATATTCCTGAAGCCCTATACATATAGATACATAGTGTCCCCTTAAGTTTCATGGCCGACAATATTCAAGTATTCGATTTGATATTCATTTGTTTTGTATAAAAATGCCAAAAGGACTCGCGCTTTTTTCGAGTTTTTTGGTCTTTTACAGCCCCGCCCGCCCCATCCCGCACCCCCGTTGGATGCCAGATTAATTATTACCATTCATATCTGTACACCGCCAACCCATTTTTAGTGTGCCCCCGCGAAGAAGGAACCCCTTATTGCTTACCTGCGTTATGCGTGGGTATCTAAGATGGACATCGCTGTGGCGTATCTGAGAACATTCTCCTGGGACTTGTGGAATGAGTTGTGCTAAGCGAATACACTTTACAAAGGGGGGGCTGAGATAAGACGGCGGTAGAAAACTACGGGTTTTCTAATCAGATCAGATGGCGGAATGGGGCATGGGCCAAGTGTTCTTGCCGTCTGGAATGGGACGGCTAGCTGTGGTAGAGCGCGAGAGGGCCTAAGGTGGAGTGGCGTTACGGTCGCCGCCATCGGGTTCAACGAGTTCAAGTTCAAGACCCCGGACTTCGAGCCCAAAATCGAAAGCCTGCGTCTATCCGCTTCCATCACCGCGTTTCTGCAGCACGCGAACCATAATTCAATCATTGCAACGGGGTTTGTGAGATAGGATACAGCCTAAACCTTGCGTAGCCACCGCATCAGACACTGATATATAGTTTAAGGGAGGCACAAAATGTAAGACGTGGGGTGAACCTGCACAGGCGATTCACAAACATACACAACGTGTGATGACGTTTCTCGTTAAAACCTTCTCGACTCGCACGCGGTGAGAGTCCGCAGAAATCGGAACCCCCGTCGTGTGCCGCTGCAAGCGCGCTCCCCGATCAAAAGTCGACGAGCGGCAATTTAAACGGGGGCGAACAGCAAAGCTAGGGCAGTTGTGGGTTAGAATATATGCTATTGTCGTGCGTGATGGGGTAGCAACGTGGAGTGAGACACAGGGTAATATTGGTAGAAAGAGGTCCCTGTCGGAAGTTAGGAGGCCCAGCCGCGTGCACGAAGGAAGGGAGAGCGGAAGACGCTCCGACGAAATGAGATATAGAGGATGTGTAAGCAAGCGAGAACGACGGTTCTGCGCGATCCTTCTTCTTGTAAGCGTGCACACACAGGCCCATGAGACAGGCGACGTAGAGCAATAAAAAATAAAACATTTAGAAAGGAATAACGCAGAATCAACCTTAGGCAGTACAATAGATGACTGGTGACAAGCGTAGAGTGGCTATACGGCCCGCTACGTCAGGAGACGGGAAGAGAAAGGTAACGACGACGTCCTGCCAACAGCGCAAAGGCCCGGACCACCAAGGTGAAATGACCGCCCCGAGTCGCACGCGGAGAGAGAGAAAAAGCCAAACCGAAAGGCGGAATCAACGAGGAACAAGGCACCAGCGACGAGCACCAAGGCACTCACCGCCGACCGTCCAAAGCGGGGAAGGATGCATCGGTCAAGGGTGGGTGCAACAGTTATTTCCCTCGCTCAGCACCGTTGACCATCCCTGACCTACCACTGTCCTTGACTCCGGCCAACCCACGACGCCCCGCACAGAGCCAACACGCCTGCGCAGAGACCTCATAGTGAGCCCAGCGCGGCGGACTCAAGTAAGGGGAAACAGCGAGCGGACGGTGCTGACATCCACCCACCAGTCGTTCGCCAAATCCAATGGGTCTCCTGGTGTACCTATACACCCCCTCAGATCTACTACACCCGGACACTCCCTGTTACTATACACGGTTCCATCACTCTCAGGAATGTATTTCATCATTTTTGGCCAAGTTAAATGGCCCTCAACATGCCTGAGGATGCATGGGTGCATCATGCACTATAGTAGCCAAAATCGCTTTTGCCATATCTCAACGAGTTCTCACCCGTTTCACACGATGAGAGTGTCTACAGGAAGGTATCAATGTACCCAACATTTCGCTCAGCCAAAGATAAGCGAAATAATGCGAGGGGAAGCCGGAATTCCGCATGGATGTCCAACCATCAATGGACTTGCCTAATTGGGAAAGCGCATCAAAACCGGCCGCGCCCGCTATTCCCTGCGGTGTGGCGCATCCCATAATTCATAATAAATACTCAAAATATTCCTGAAGCACCCTATACTATAGATACATATGTCCCTAAAGTTTCATGCCGAAATATCAAGTTTTCGATTTGATATTCATTTGTTTTGTATTAAAAATGCAAAAGACTCGGCTTTTTTCGAGTTTTTTGCCTTTTACAGCCCCGCCGCCCCATCCCGCACCCCGTGGATGCCATGATAATTATTACCATTCATATCTGTACCCGCCCAACCCATTTTTAGGCCCCCGCCGCACCCAGAACCCACCCCTTATTGCTTACCTGGTTATCTTATCATCCTTATCACCTCTCCTGGACTTGTAATATTGTCTAAGCATACACTTTACAAAGGAATAACGACGGTAAGGGAAACTACGGTTTTCTAATCAGATGGCGTGATGGGCAAGTGTTCTTGCCGTCTGATGGGACGGCTACTGTGGGAACCTAAGGTGCGCACTCGGGAGACGGGCAACGAAGGGGAAGGCATGTCGGAGTTCAAATGAAAATAGAACCGGCAGCGGTGACCACCGGACCGGGTGCCCGTCGTTCCTCACCTCTTTGGTTCGTCGACGACCTCCAGCTGCCAGGGCTGCTCCCTCCCATTGTGATTTCAAGGAACAAATATTGGACTCATGACGGGCTCGCTGTATCCCACCGCCACCGCCACACAACCTGCCATACCGAGTTCAACATCCGCGGACCACCTCACGTTCCAAATTCCTTCCAGAGCTTCGCGCTCTCGAAGTAAACCCCTCAACCTCAACTGGACCTCGGCATCATCCCCTTCACCCAATCACCATCTCCTCGTCTCGTCCTTCCTCTACCGTACATCTTAGGTCCAGAAGACGATGTTGGGTGAAATTTCTGCTCGTAGGTGCGTTATTTCGCCTTGCATTCGTCACTCTCTTACCGCTTTCCTAGGTCGCATCGTGCTGCCTCTGCGCTCGTCGCTCACGACCAACCTACCCCAGTGTTAACGTTCATCAACGCTGAGCGCCGAGCGCCGAACTCTTGCCTCCTTTCAACGTGGACCATGCGGACGCCATAGATCTTCGACCCTCGAAAACCCACAGGCGCCCCAACACCCTCTTATCTGCACCCTTCTTCGCCCTACCAGCCCTGGTCACCTCTGCTACCTATCTCGAACGATCTATTTCAGCATTCGTTCTTCGAGGACCCAAAATCAGCCGAACCAGGGTATCGAGGATGGACTTCATGGACAGACGGTCGACTACGGTACCGTAGCCTCGAAGACAGCCTCAAACACCCCACTCCCTCAATGAACGGCAATTGTGGTTGCTAGTCTTGTCCTTGTGGAGAGCCGAGCAGGGCCGATCTATCTGTGCGTACGTTTTGTCGCCCTCCAACGCGCCAGCACTCAGCTTCGAGCTTCGAGCTTCGAGCTTGGCCTGCGCGTTCCCGGCGCCCGCTCCACGACGTTGGATTCAGGCTGTCCCAGACCGGCCATCCCCCACAGCTCTATCGTCATTCGCACCAAACGACCCTCGGGGGCATCTTCCACACCCAGGGCATTACACGCACCGAAGTCCCCATACCTTTTTTCGCTCTATCAGGCCTGATTGATTGATCACCTCTCCCATCTATCCATCTCGAACGACGCTGCCTCCTTTGCCCGTGCGCTTCTGGACACCTCACCCATTTTGGTTCGAATTCGTCCAGGGCCCAAGATCGCGAAGATCGGCAGAGCGACAACGAAAGACGGTTGCTGGAATTGCAGATGTCGTTCCAGGACTTGGATTCACAAAGAAATTTGATTACGCTGTTGGTATGTAACCCTGAGCCTCGAGGAGGGGCGGATGGTTTCCCATCCGTACGTTTTATTTCCCTTCCGTGCCTTTTCTGCCTGATGCTTGTTTATTTTTTTCGCGACGCATATAGCGAACCTTCTTAGCTCGTGGTCCTTGTCATAATCAAATTAGAGTCCCGCTCCGTCGCCGCTTAACAAGCAGGTTTTGACCCCTCTGGGCTCACGCCAAAGTCGGTGGGCGAGATGGACCATTGTGCGAGGGCGCTTGAGTTGGAAGTTGAGGGCATCACGACCGTCAACATCGCGATCATGGAGCGCGTATGTCCCACTACAGCTAGCTATCTTTCTTTCTCACTTTTTTTAGGTCTAGGAAAGATCTCTACGCCTTTGTGTAACATGCTTATAGCTGCTGCTGCTTGATTCTTTTCATCAGTCGGCCCACCGATGGCGCTTCGTCCAACATTCACTTTTGGCGTTGAAATCACATCTCCTCCCCAAACATGACAATTTTTTGGAAGTCGACGCCCACTTTTACGACGCAAAGAGCGGTGGTCAGCGTCGAATGCAGCATGCCTTATTGCCTTATAGTCTAACTTGACGTTAGCCTTGGGTGATTTCTAACCTTGCTTTCTCACACCTCCGACCTAGGTCTCGATCGTCGAGCTCATTTCTCATTGCGAGCCTTGGCCAGTGTCCGATTTTCGATCTCTCTCTCGGAAAATGTGGCGATGAACTTGAACTTACACTTCGTCTCCTTCTCTGTGGCTTATGTGATTTCAACAAGGTGGAGAAGCAACAGTAACATGCCGTCCATTCCTTTCGTCTCAGAATATGGTGCATACGCAAGCCTGGAAATGATCTTATTCTTTCCTGTAGGTCGTTCATTGTCTTTTTCTGTTGCCCCACTCATTTCAATAAAATTCTGGCCTCTAGAATTCATCAAGTGTCGTCAACTCCGATCTCTAGTAATGATATGAAGAGGGTTCGGGAGGAGGTCGCAACGTCTTATCTTCGTATGTTTTCTCCGCTCCCTCTACTTTTTACCTTGACGCTGATGTCTCATAATGTAGGTATCGACATTCCTGAGATGTTCCTTCTGGACCACACGCGTAGCTCCTAGAACAGGTACTGAGAGACCAATTATCAGTCAACAAATAGAAGTGGAAAGAACCCACCCGACCCCAACCTCGGGCTTACTACCTCTTATACTGTCTCAGGCAATTGTCACGGCGATCGAGGAGAAAAAGCAAAGCATGATGCCGTACTCCCAACTACACATAGCCAGGCCTGGAACGCGTTCGATGACCTTGCACACGTTTATATCAGCCGTTTCTTAGACTTCCAACAAACCTCAAGTTGCCGGTCATCCTATCTCGCAGTGCTGCTCCCGCAATCGATCGACAGTCCAAGGGGGCACCTTGCTGTTCAGACCTCCGTAACTTCGATGATGATACGTCGTCGGCATCGAACCTCAAAGTTCAACGTTCAACATCTCATTCCGCGGTGCAAGATAGAACACAGCGGGACATCGAGAGGCCACTCAAATGTACAGGTAGATCCGCCAACACACTATACCAGCAGGTGGACGCCTGCGATAGTCAGGCCACCGAGCATGGCATTTGCCGTCCGCTCTCCTGTACCCCATCCTCTTACGCTCATTGGGCTCTTCCAATCCGCTGACTGACCCTCTCCACCTCTCCCATCCGTGTCGGACGGCGCTGCTTCCTCTGGCCGCGCGCTTCTGGACACCTCACCTCTTTTGCTTCGTTCAGGGCCCAAGATCGCGAAGACCGCCCTAGCGAAAGACGGTTGCTGAACATACGGACGTCGATCCAGGACTTGGACTCGTGAAGGAATTTGAGTACGCTGTTGGGAACCCCGAGAAAGGGCGGACGGGTTCCCATCCGTACGTTTTGTTCCCCATTCAACGCTTTTTCTGTCTGGCACTTGTTTTTCGCGGCGCATACAGCAATCTTTCATGGGCCGTGGGGCTCGTTCCGCTGTCGTTGTCATCAAATTCGAAGTCAGACTCTTCACCATCCAACGAGCAGAACGCCACCCCTTTTTGTCCCTCTGGACCTCAGGCCTCAGGCTTCTCACCGTCAAGGCGCTTGCATCTCCTTTTCTCAACAATGGCCTGACGCCCCTTCTCTGACCTCTGTGACCTCCGTGACCTCCAGGCTTTGGTGTACAAGGACCCGATTTTGATATTCGATCCCTCCAATCATCAACGGAGGAGACCAGTATTCGACGTTCAAGGTCCAACGTCTAAACATTGCATCTCAAAATACTCGTCACCCACCACTTCCTGTCGACCCGGCGTCGCATAATAGTGCACATAGGCTCTGAACCACCGCACCGATATCAGCTTCCGCCGTGGCCCTACACGCTACTCACCACTTTCGGCCAATAAATTCAAGGTCGCAAGAGGTGATGACTGTGTGGGAAGTTCCAATCGTTGAACGAGGAAGGGCCCTCCTGCGTACGCGTACTTAGCTTTCTGCTTGAAGGTCTGTTCGCTCGTTGTGCCTTCCGAGTCGCCACCCCACTGAGCCCTCCTAGATCGTGTAATGGGATTCCTGTGCTCATCGTCCCACTCAACGCCAGGGAGTTCATAATGGTTTATTCCTGTCCTTTTTTTCTTTGACTCTCGAGAAGATGCAGACCTGGAGGCCCTTTGTTGCCGACGAATTGGAAAGGATCAAGACCCGGTCCGGTGACATACCGCTTCTATATTTATATTCGGTCACCTGCCATCTCACTCACCGCCTCTCCCCGACCTCCTTGCTGACTATCCGCCCCCAAACCGCGTATCTCAACCCGTTAACAGTACCGAGGTCGTTCCTCGCGAGGAATTGGGATTGCCCGTATAGACCCGAACCTACCCCATCTCACCGTTCAACAAGCGTGATATCGCTTTTCGGTTCCTCTCGGCCTCAGGCTCGCGTTGTGGAAGTGGGGAAGGTGGTTAATCGACGCATGGACATTGCTCAATTATAACATCAACCCTGTCGACCTCGTCCGTGCATTAACGGTGCGGTCTGCTCTTGCGAATTCTGACCCTTGGCTGAATCCTTCTAGGTTCGAAGGGCACCGACAATTCGGTGTGCTTGAAGCACACAGAAATGAAGGAACAGTTGGCGAAGGTCGCATTGATTCTACGTATCGCGTAAAAAAGCTGCGTCGACCTCGTCTGCGGCTTGGATTTTGTTCGACCCCCCTCGATTTCTCCATCCTCCGCCCTCATACATTATCCACAGCTTATTTAAATTGTCTCTGCTCTTTCTTGACCTGTAATTTCATGTCGGCTCTTCAATAAGAGTTCATGCACTGGGAAATTAAGTTAAATCCACGATCGCCGTGGCCCAGTCTGCCCGATACCTATTGCCTTACAAAGCCTTCTGCTTCCGAGCGCTTTGTGGGTCCACTCATCAGTGTTTTTGACACTTTGTTCGCACCGTCACCGGCAGGACATTGACGAGGCAGTGTCCTTTTCCTCAATCCTGCACCATCACACGAACCGACGAAGTGAGTGCTATCCCCCACCGGCTCTCGAGGAGGTCTAATTACGAGATCTACCTCAGGATCATACCTTAATGCTCGCCAACAGCCAGAACGTTCTCGTTACGGGTGGGACGTTCACTCATGTTGAACAGCGCGGGACGCCAGGTATGCTTTGTCGCCCTATGAAATCCAATTTCTTCCCGTTGAGCTCTCGTAGGATTCACTCAGCTCCGCGCTGCGATCGCCGATGGAGCCATGCACGACTCTGGCGAGCGTTTCGATCCACCCAAGTGTTACCCCGGCACCCGAGAGGTCATCCTCAAGCAACTCCTTGATTGTCGCACACGTCCCGGGGGATGCTTTCATACACTGGGTCCAGGGCACTGCGGGTGGCGGGAAGTCCGCGATTCTCCAGGAGATCGCAGAGATGTGCGCCAAGCAGCAGCGGCTCATCGCGAGCTTTTTCTTTTCACGGACGGCCACGTTGCGGAACAACGAGAAGCGCCTCGTCGCCACCATTGCCTACCAGCTTGCACAGTCAATACCCGCGACACGACCCTACATCGAGAAGGCGATTGAAAACGATCCAGCCATCTTAGCCAAGTCGCTCGACTCGCAGCTTCTCGAGCTGGTCATCGCGCCTCTCGATCAAGCATATTCTACCGCTGGAGAAGGTCGCGCCAACTGGCCTCGTCTCATCCTTCTCGATGGTCTCGATGAATGCGGCAAAGGGCCAGCTCAGCAGCGCCTTCTAAACTCGCTTGCGATGCGCGTCGCAGAGTGCAAGCTTCCTCTTCTCTTACTTGTTTCGAGTCGCCCGGAAATCCATCTCGTCACGACATTCCGTCAAGCATCCTTCATCGGAAAAGTTGTTGTTACCGTATTGGGTGAAAGCTATCGGCCCGGTGAAGACATTCGGCGATTTCTCGAAGGCACGTTCCGAGATATCAAAGAGACCCATCCTCTCCGCAAGTATCTCCCTGAGGACTGGCCATCAGCTGCGGCTATGAACCATCTCGTTCGGAAGTCCTCTGGTCACTTTATTTACGCCGCCACCGTCATGAGATATATCTCCCCTCTAGATTCCCACCCCGCCCAATGTCTCGATGTGGTTCTTCGAATCCAACCTTCGGTAGGGCGTGGATCCCCTTTTGCAGAACTAGATGCATTATATTTGCATGTTCTGTCATCGTTGCCTGACGATGAGACCTCATTGCACATCCTCGCCCTCGCGGTATACCCTCTAAATTTCCCCTCCAAGCGGACAACCCGACGTTTTGATAGCCAATTGCGTCTGCGAGAGGGAGTTTCCGAGCAAGTCATCCTCAAATTAGCCTCGCTCATCAAGATTGGCAATAACTCGGCGGTTCACGTTATGCATGCCTCTTTCCCTGACTTCTTGTTCGACAAATCCCGGTCACAAAAGTTCTACATCGAATTTGCTCGCCATGCTACCTGTTTTATGAGAATGAGTTGTCAGTTCTCAGCCAGGGACACCAGTCAGTAACATCTTTTCTATATTGCAAAGGTACTCATAATCATCAGTTCAAGTGATGTATGAAAGGGTTAAACTTGACCATCCAGATGTAGTGACTTTCTGTTCGCGTGCATTGCCAACTGAGGAGCTCCTCGAGGACATGTTGTCATGTTTCAAGTTCCTGGCAGGCAGACAGGAAAATATGCAGAAGCCTGAGCCAGACGATCAATCCACATTAGTCTCCAACAACAGTCTCATCAGGGTTGTAGAGTACTATGTATTCTACTTCAGAACCCTTGAGGTGGGAATTGGTCCTCCTCAAGTACATGTGCAGACCTCTAATTCTGCTTTACAGGAGCGTTGCAGTCCAGACTTGCATGTGGATATCCGCAAACACTGTCAAGAATATATTCAGCAGATCATCAACTTTCAAGTTGAATTCTATCGATCATCCGACATGCTCATTACCCTTCTTGCCCTTTCACTCCTTCGGAAGCAGCTTAGGATGGAAGGAAGGATCGGGCAGGACCTATTTCTATTTTCATCAGATCTCATGCTTGAGGGTCCAGACTACCAAACTGCATTCCGAATTGATAAATGGGCTCTTGGAGTGTTTTACAATCTTTCTGATTTTCTTCCATTCATTCAAAACACCCTTTGTGGTGGAGACTTTGCCAGGGCAGCAAAAGTGACGGTATTGTCTCTTGTTCAGTAAGTTTTGTACCGTTGCCTACCCAAATTCTGTGTAATGCTTATTTTTTTTTGAAGTGCTTTCCAGAATGAAGATGACCACTTTGATCACAACAATGCACTGAAATTCTTGCTTTATCTTCTGGAGAGGGCTTCTGCTGACCGCAAATTGATTACTCTTCTCCAGTCAACCAAGCTCCTGTGAGTAGATGGCATTGATAATTTTATCATGTTGACCCTGAACCTCACATGTTTCAAGGCTATATTTAAAAGGAAAGTATACCAGGCTTGAGGTTGTGGCAGAAATTGCAATTCATAGTTATCTTAAGGTAGCTACCCTCTTATTGTCCTCACTGTTCAAAAGCCTCAACATTTACACCATTTCGTGCCTCTCTTGCAGCGATTTGAATCCATGATCAGCTGGGACTCAGAACTGGCCTCCCAATTTGACTCCGAGGAAGCGCCCAAAGCTAAGGCCACCACCACTGAAGGGGAAAATCAAGGGTGTCCTCAGCTCACTGGCAGTTCAAGTGTGCCACCTACAAAACAAATCTGTACCGCAAACCAAAGCAATAGTGATGAGCTCAATGAAGCCAAAGGACAAAGCGAGCAGACAGATGCAACTCAGGTCCGACTGGGACGAGTCAGGAGGGCCTGGTGGATTTGGTTGTGGATGGTATTACTGATGAAATTGTGGTTCTTTATGGAGTAAAATGCCACCCACACATGTATAAATTGTTTGCAATACTCAAGTGCAGAATAATTTCCCAAGGCCTCTTGCAGAAATGCTAATCGAAGAGGCATTTGTTTCCATGCATTCTCGGCGTGCCCCACCGCGCCTGCATTTCATAAACGAGCATGGCCAAGGAAGGATTTCAGCTCTTTTTCATATGATCTCATGCATGTTCATGAATATAAGTTCGTACCCCGCACAAGGAGCTACGGGTTTCAGACGAGAGACGGCGATGTGCGAGCCTCGTGCAAGAGGTTGACGTGACTCTCTGAACTGAAAAAGATGCTGACATCGTAACTATGTCAAGGTAGAGACTTGAGCCACGGATAACTGCTCTGATATCCGTGTTTCAGCAATTTGTAGTGCCGCCCTCCAGCTTCTGCGACATATGCCTCTGTTGGACTTTTGCGACGAATTTTCCAAAGCCGAAGCCGAAGGAGGAGGGAGCGGTGTGGTACAGAATTGGCTGAATAATATTGCAGGAATATTATGGAAAAATATTGTTATTACGGGGAAGGGTCGAAAAAGTGAAAAACTGCGACCTATGAAGAAAGGCAGTGGTGTTAGGTCGAGAAATTTGGTGAGGGTGAGGTGAGTTTACAGTACGGTTCATTTCTAAACTGAGACTACTCCAACGAGAAACGACTCAGACATAGTTACTCGCTGCCACCCTCATCTCGGGCGTAAGTGCCAGGAGCACGCCTATTTCTCGGGTTTTCGGAAAGCTAGAGAGTTATGAAGATGGCTAAGTCTCGTCATGGGTGGGGATTCACTCGCCACTTCCCGCCGTATGGCTAAGGCCAGGCATCGCCTTTCACAAGCCTGTCAGAGTTGGAATTTGAACTGTCGGAAGTAACTTAAACGAATTGGACGTGCTCCAAGCACGTTGCCATTGCGGCTTTGACACCGACGTGCGTAGCCTCGCGGATGGGTGGGTCACAGCATTGGCACGTATCGCCCTCATCCTAGCTCTGACCGGCATGGCTATATTCAGACATATGCGTCGTCAGCTTCCGGAAGAACAGGCAGAAGAGAGGAAGAAAATGTACGAATAATGGCCCGTCCTGGCTTCGACCCCGGTGAGTGAGCGCCATTTTTCGGTGAAGTTGTTTTCGCTATTTTATGGCCCAGGGAAAATACGGAAAGACGATGTGTCCGCGAAGCGTACGGCTTGAGAGTGCAGAATAATTTGTTATGGGCTGGGAGGCAATCGGGACAGACGGGGCAAAGGGTGTAGGAAAGAGGAGGGTGTTTGTTGAAGATGCCTCTAAGAATCGTCTCGTGCAAATGGAGATGACGATTTGGCGGACGTTCTGCTCTGATGGAAGACAAGAGCTCAACGTCGAGGGATGGCGGCTAACAGAAGATTGGATTGAATCAACCTCAGGGTCGCGAACGAGGGTTGAATGTTGGCGTTGAGTTCTGGCGTTAAGTAAGGTTCGTAAAGAGGATGAGCTCTAGTACTGCACGATGTGATTAGAAGAACGGTGCAAGATGAGCGAGGGTGACGAGGCCATTGCAAAAAAAAACTCACTTGTGAGTTGTATTCTCGCGCGGTAATCCAATTTTCCAGCAGAGTACATTCGCGGTAGCCGGAAGTATTGACAAGCATAGGACCATGGCCGAGTTCGTACCAACAGGATGTTGGGGCGGTGATGAGGCTTCAGCTCGATTCCCACTTCACCGGCATGCGGACGTCGTTTGGGCCCGGGTGCATGGTAGAGAAGGGACAAAATAAGGAGTCGCGACTGGGTGATCGAGTGGAAATGCACTAGGTCGAGCGATGGTGCTGAACGAGGTTGAAGCTTTGAAGACGGGCCGTCCGCGTGACTGTCTGTCGCCAGCTAGAAGAATAGTAAGAGATGTGCAAGGGGTGACGAGAGCATGGCGAAGGAACATACCTATGAGCAGAATTCTCGCCCAACGATCCAATCCTCCAGTAGAGTATACTCGCGGGAGCGCTTACTTTAATGGTGTGGTCAGAAAGGAAGTTGTCAGAATTGTTACCTGATAATGCATTTTCTAGTTGAAATGAGTTAGATATATGATGTATCAAGAAGTATTTACTTCTAACTTCTTAGAGATCTAGGCCCTTAGCATCATCTTGATTACTGGCTTTGATCTTAGTGGACTGGCATCTTCAGACATTGATGTTGAAAGCTATGTTATGGTTAATGTAGATCTAAGACAAAAGATATCAATTTATCACACTTATTGCTCTCTTCTTTGGTTCTTCTTTTAGTTCTACCATATTGAGGCCAGGATGGTGGTGGTAGAGGATCAATGGTAGCACAAGATCACATCTGTGTGCGTTGATCAGGAGGCATCCAATTAGGAAATTGAAAAAGCGGGGTTGGATCAGTACTTCTTTTAGCAGAAAATGAGGGTTGTGATCGTACTTTCTCTTAAGGGTAATTAAGGGTTGGATCAGTACTTCCTTTAGAAATAATGGGGGTTGATCAGTACTTTCTTTAGAGGATAATGAGGGTTGGGTCAGTACTTTTCTAGCAGAATAATGGGGTTGGATCAGACATATTCTAATCATAATGGGGGTGATAGCCACTTTTCTTAGAAATAATGGGGGTTGGATCAGTACTTTCTCTTAGAATAATGGGGTTGGGTCAGTACTTTTCTAGCAGAATAATGAGGTTGGATCTACATATTATTAATCATAATGGGGTTGATCCAGTACTTTGTTACACTCTGAAAATAAGGGGTGATCACAAGTTGGAAAAAGGTTGTATCAGTACTTTTAAATGCTAGAATTGAAACTTAAAGCAGGTTGCTTCAGTACATCAAGAACCTGGGTTGGATTTGTAGTTTGGTATAGGGTGGATCAGTACTTCATATTTAGTTACATCAGTAGTCAATTTCTGGGTTGATTCAGTAGTTACAAAAGCTGGGTTGATTCCAAAGACTGCAGGGGGGTAGAAAC
>MPNV01001291.1:47377-61600 GCA_013376435.1 Cyclocybe cylindracea
TTGATCTGCGGGAGAATGAAGGGAAATAGCGAGCGTGGGACCATGGCGAGGGAATCCCGTCGGTTGTCTGGGCCCGAAGTTCTTGGTATATCAGGACGAAGTGAGGGAGGGAACTGAGTAGAGAGGTGATGGAGCGTGCGGCCGAATTGGTAGATTTCGAGCATTAAGTCATCCTCGTTCCGTGGGGAGAGCGGATATGACGGGCTGTGTGTGGCTGCGGCGGTGTAGCGTGCGTCCACGGCCGTGAATTTAAGTTAATCTGCTCCTTTGCTGAGAAAGAGCGGCTGGAGGGCTTTAGTCGTCGACGAACCATGTTGGTAGGAGAAGAGACCGAGACCCGTCCGATGCCGATTCTATTTTTATTGAACTCCGCATCACACTCGACACCTCGCTCCTTCTCTTCGCTGCGCTCACTCTCTGCCGCCTCCCGAGCCGCTGACCCACCCCTGAGTCTCGACGCCAAAACACCGACACATGTTCCGTCCCTCCATATATTGAGACGTGCAATTCTGACCTCCCGGCCTTCGGAACTGTTGAACACTGCAATCATCGCTTCCCTTCCCTCCTCGAGATGCTCCTTTCGTCGCTCTCCTCGGGCACAATCCAGTCAACGACGTTCTCCTTGATGCCGATACGCCGAAGGTACTCTTTTCTAAGTCGGAGATGGAATTTGAGGGGGCTGGAGACGCGAACATGGCTTTTTCTCGACTCTGGCAACCTCTCAAGATCTTCCTCGGCCTCGTTAGCGACGTCCTCCCCTGCCTCAGTCCTTCCGCAGCAAATTTTCCAACTATCAATCCCCCGCACCTCTATCCCAAGTCCTCGAATCGCCATTCCGCCGTTCCCCCTCCTTCCCTCAGACTCAGACCTGCCGTCGATCCACAATCGCAAACGCATAGTTCTCAGGAACAAGGTAGCCACAAAGGCTCCCCACCCTGTATAACGCCGACACAGACTACTGTGCCCCAGGCAAGTGGACACTGGCAGCGTTATCAACGTTTTTGGGTGTCCTGGTCGCTGCCATTGTGACCCTTGGACCTCCGTCTCCGTCTCCGACCTAATCACCTTCTGTGCCCTCATTCCGCTTTTCTGGTTCTACCAACGCTCCGCTCGCCGCTCCAAAGCATGTCAGAGTTGCAATCGTCATTTCATGCCCATACCCGGATTTTCAAACCCGCGTCCCCGTCTCCTCCCTGCATCGGCTCCGTGTATCATAGCGTTACAACCACGAGCCGCCGTCTCCGCGAAAGTTATGCAGTCTTTCACCCTTTCTCCTCGGCGAGAGATCCGCGTAGCACATCAGGCAGCCTTTAGTGGACGAACAGAGTCACTACGAAATCCCGAGCTCACTTGGAACTTGCATCGAGTCCCACGCTTTACAGAGCCCTCGCGCTCTCCTCTCGTTGCCGTTCGCATCCTTTCTCTCGAAAAGGTTCCAGGGCTTCGCAGGTTTACGTCCGGCTCGTCTCACCCTACCTTCGTCCTCCTCCTCCGATCCATCTCCGCGTCATTCTCAAGCCGTAATCCCCATCTCGCCTTTCTCACCCCTCTCCTCCAACCCAAACTCATGCGGTG
The DNA here is from genome assembly GCA_013376435.1 of Cyclocybe cylindracea. Lineage (NCBI taxonomy): Eukaryota > Fungi > Basidiomycota > Agaricomycetes > Agaricales > Hemipholiotaceae > Cyclocybe > Cyclocybe cylindracea. The sequence goes on from MPNV01001291.1 coordinate 48,953, forward strand.
GCACTCCCACGCAACTCGTGGCCAACCACCCCATAGAAGGTAGCAAGCGCTGTCCCTCCTCTACGTTCCTCGTTCTTGTCTCAATTCCCTCGGCTTGGCTCAGGCAGAGCCCTGGGTTCCGTCTACGCAGAACTTGTAGAAGAGATGTATGATAGGCTTTCTACTGAGTGTTCGGTGGACCATTGATTCGAGAGTGATTTTGGGACCAAAGACGTCGAGCCGTCCTCGCACCTGTGCACGCCGCCGGTACCTTCAAAAAAACGCCATCGTCGACGAGCGGCGAGGTGGATCTGCCCCTTGCGTGAAAGACCAATAATGCGAGACCTGTCTTCTCAGCCGACTCTTACTCGATGCCACTTGAATGATTAAACTTCGAGACAACGTCCTCATTTCTGCTAGTATCCTTTCAGTGCCTTGCGATCCCAAGTCGCCGCAGGAGGGGAGACGGCCTGTGTACCTAGGTACAAGTTACAAAACATAGGGTACGGCATGCCTTGCCTGTTCCACCAATGTATTTTCAGCTGTTCTTGGCATACCACCAGATGTCTTGCGCGTGGGACACATTCCTCGTGTTATCCTGTGCCATTCCGAGCGGTTGGTCCGGAGTGTGCGGCGCCAGCAACGCTCACGACATTAGATGCGGGTCGGACGTGGAGCAATCGGCGCAGCAACAAAAGTGATCAAGGGTTGCAACTGGAGCGCAGCGTTCGGTGATCTTGAGTGCATGCACTTGCTCGGAGCTCGTCGACGAGCCATGTAGGTTCGAGACCCGGGTCCTGGTACCGGTGCGAGTTCTATTTTCATTTGAGCCCTGACAGGTCGTCCCCTCTTCCTCGCTTGCTCACCTCCTGCGAGTACGTAGCAGATGTGACTGCTGTATGGTGCCTCCTGTTGTGTTTCCTTCTGTAAACTCGTGGCTACGCGCGTGTCTCCGTCTGGATTTTGCCGGCGGGTGTGGCGCGACCGACCGCTCGCCAAGACTTGGACTAAACCTGCTGTAACTGGTTGATCTTCAATGGCCCCGCATTCTTGACCTCCCGTTCCTTGGTCGTATCTCCTCTGTTGCGCGTGTCGCTTGCTTTCCTAACTCATCTCCTTGCGGACATGCACACATTGTCTTCCTAGTAACTGGTCCTTCCTGTGTGGCCGCCCTTTCCATCCGCTCATCGAGCTTCTTGCGCTCCGATCGAGGCCCTTTTTGATCCCTCATATCACAGACTTCGTCTGCCCGTTGGCCTAGTCTAGTCAGCCGTGGTTGTTCTATGTCTGACTGATTTTGGTAGCGTGGTGATGGTCTTCAACTGTGCCTATAGTCCTACTCGAGATTTGCGACACGCAAGGTCACATCGTCTGTTTGTGGCACACATAGGTGGCCTGCGGAAATAAGTGAGTGGGGATGAGTGTGCGCAATATCGACTTAGTCCCGGGCTTTTGATAGGTCACTCATAGCCGCCGCGCTTCTGCCCGCCGGTGTCCTGAGTCGGCTATATGATGCCAGTTCGGAGTCTTATGCCAGCTCCCTTTGCTGCCGCCGCCGCTTCCTGACAGACCAGTGGTCTGCTCTAGTAGCGCCGCTGGTTCTGTCCGCGCCGCTGCCTGGACTGACTCCTTGAGCTGGTGTCCTGGAAACGGGAGAGTTCATTTTTTGGCGTAATGAATGTTGTGTCGTTGTCGTTCTTGGCAGCTTTAAGACTTCGGTGGATATTTTGCGCGCGTGCTTTCTGTGCCTGTATAGAGAAGAATATGGTCCTGCTGTGACAAGTCGTTTTCTAGTCCACTCCATCTGACGATGCAGTCACCCGTCTTTACACTCCGTGTGGTTATTTTGTCATTTCTGCAGGTCTCCGGATACTCGTTGCTGTTCAACGAATCGTCTTTTCTCAGATTGTTCGGTCAGATCTCCAGTAAGGCACTAGTGGCACTCCTCCACGAACGTGGCACGATGCCTCGATCGCATCGCTGGGTTGGACCTGGTTAGGGTTTGATCGCGCGGCGTTGCTGTATGATGTAAGGCCTCGGGCGCTAGCAGAGCGACTCGAGATAAGCGCTATGCGATCTAGACCTTATCCTTTGGACCAGCGCTCTGCTATCTCCTTAGTGAGCTTTCCAACGCCCTCGCCTCTTCCCGTGTTCCCGTCTTGGGGTGGATATAGTAAGCGATAAATAAGTTGGATTAATAAGTGAATAATAAATGCTGGATTTTCTCATAGAGTTCACTATATGTTGACCGGCCATTGTGCTTAAAAAGCCACTACGATTATGGGCCAGCGTTTCTCTCTCCCACACTAGGATCGTGTGTCCTTGTACCTCATGTTGGTAGGAACTGGTGTTGGTGGTCTGTACTCATCGCTCCGTTGTTGTCAGATGTAGCCAGTAAAGTCATTCCTGTGATATATCAAGCCCTTATTATTTCTATTATGACGGCTGATGGAAGATCTTGGTGTTGACTGATACTAGATGGAGTGTTGTGGTGGGTATGTACTATGAAGCGACTCTTTTCTGGTGATGTTTCTCACACGGAATTGCACTATGCGGAGAGCCTTATTGAAGGAAGTTAGGGCGTACATGAGCCCTGTAGGAAGGGCCTAGGGATGATTGTGAGTTTGAGCCGTAGTTAATGTTTGATGTGTTGTAGACTTCTATGATTTTGATTTGTTGTGTGTCCTGATAGAACAATGCGCGTACTATGATGATGGTTGTAGGTCAGTATAAATTTTAAGTATTTCGAGAGAGTTGGCTTGGCGTTTTTTTTGTAATTTGTGTATGTAATTATTGCTAACGGTTATCGTTTGACTTGTGAATTTGAGTATTCCACCTACAGCCCGTGTATTGCCTCTGAGATAGCGTTCTGAATATCTCATAAGGTATAGGTCGTCGAGGAGCGAAATGCTGCTGTCGCGAGGGTTATGAAGTGTGGGTTGCAGTGTGACTTTGTTCGGCTGTATCTGGAAGGTCTGTTCGGATGCTTCCTTTGGTTGCATGGTAGAGATGACCCATAACGGATTTGATATCGTTCACCGAGCGCGAGACCTCTGTTGTGATTCAGTGAACTCTATGCGCGACCGGCTGACCTGATCCGCCCTTGGACTCATCTTGTATGGGACTATTCAGTCATTGGTTGGAAGTCTCCGAAGATTTGTGTAGTGAAGGAATTTTGTGCCATAGATGTATATTCGTCCATGAGTAGGATAGCCGATTAGATAGTTTAAGGTTAGATCTTCTCTCTTATTATATTTCGTCAAATTCCTCTCTTTGCCTTTTCCTTTTCCTCGCCGCTACCTTGATGCAGGAAAACCACGCTGTAAATTCTTCCACCGCATGATCGCCTCAATGTCTTCTCGGAGGTCCGCATTAATCTCGACATACCTAGACAGCCTAACCCCGAACCTGATTCGAATAGGCGATTCGCCAAACACAGGTGCCAGCCATTCTCGTCGATGCTACTCTGCCATCCGCATCTCTTTCCTTCTGCTCTCGCTCCTTGGGTTTTATCGTAGCTATAAACTGTGAGTCGGCCGGTTATCCTCTTTTGCACCCCGCGCCTCGAACGTTAAGATTCTTTCTGGGAAAGGAGTTGGTCGATCGCTTGGTGTGGCGCATGCCGAGACAAGACGAGCGGAAGCAAAAAAACCACATGACCCAGGCATGTACGAAAGGCAAATGCGCCACGATTGTGGATGGGCCATCATCGGAGACGGGAGTCGCGCTTGGTGAGGCCTCGCGGAAGTTGACGCGCTACGTTGATTATAAAACTCAGAGGGTCGAGTTTGAGTTACGGCCTCCTTGACGTCATTTATTCTCTGGTTCAATCACAGTCACTATTAAGCAGACCTTCAGGAAGAACATATCGTAAGCCCGCGTCCTTGGTGCTACTCGTTGGTGGCGCAGGCTCAAGGACAAAGAAAGGAGCAACAACGCCAATTCCCCCCCCATTTCCCCCTTTTCTCATGAGCGTCCTGTATGTACGACTGGCCAATGGTGGTCTTCATTCCCAATATTTCGAAAAAATCGTTGGCTTGGATGACGAATCGAGGGCGGAGAAATGGCAGCAGCCAATGGTCCCTCGAACATTGGAACTTGGCGTGGGCGCGAGGACGAGGGAATACAGATAAAATACAATGCATCGGCGGAAGTAGAAAAGGGGAGATCGAGGTCAGCAGCGACGAGGATTGGCGATGCGGTACGGTGGGTGCCAACGTTGAACTAGTCTCTGCGAGAGGTTGCGATAGTAGAGGTCAGAGAACTGTGTGTGCCGTCACAGAGCAGCGTCGTCATCGATGAAGGGTTCCTGTCGGAGTTCCAATAAAAACAGGACAGCACTGGTGGACACCGGACCAGTTCTCGATCTATCCTCCTGACATGATTCGTCGACGACCAGATGCTCGAGCGAAGGAGCAAAAGACACATTCATGTTCACGGACTCACTGACTCCCAGTTCTGCCACCACCCAGCCCTCCATACCGCGCTCACCATCTTATACGCCTCGTGCTCACGGTCCCCGCGGCAAACCGAGTGTTCTCAAAATCTACCTAAGTCGACGCAGCGCATCTCAACCGCAATAATTGAGTATCCAACGCCTCACCGGATACCCCCTCTACCATCCCATATCTCAATGATGTCCTCGTGCCAGTGAAGTGAGGATCAAGCTGAAAACTCGTCATCGTCCCAACATGTTGTCTGCCTCAACTTGGCTGTGGTCCGAAGCTCGTTTATCCGCTGGTACAGCGCGCTGATCCCCTATCAGTTTCCTCTACTGGAATATCAGATCGTTGGATGGGAATTCTGTTCATAGGTGTGTTTTTTGCCGTGCTTTCGTCAGCCCTTGCTCATCTCTTACCATTCCTCTAGCTGGTGTTGGACAGTCACTGCCCATTTTCAAGTTCATTAAACATACTGGTGCATCTCCACTGGCTAACCAGTCGCAATCCCTTTACTTCGTCTGGCCCATATTATTTCTGCATGCCAGTGCAGTGGGGATCGAGTTGAAGCCTCATCATCACCCCAACATCTTGTCGGTACCAACTCGGCCATGATCCTACGCCTGCCAATAGCTGCCACTCTTTTGTCTAATCGATTGACATGCCCGCTACCACGAGTATACCCTGCTGGAAGATTGGGTTGTTGGGCGATAAAAGGTGTGTTTTTTGCGGTGGCCTCGTCGCCCTCATTCACTCTTTGCCGGTTTTATAATAGCGTCGTGCGGACTAGAGCTCAGCCTTTTTATGAACCTTACTCAACGCCAGTACTTAACGCCAACCTTCAACCTCGTTCGCGACCCCGAGGTTGATCTAGTCCAATGTTCTGCTGGCAGCCGTTCCTCAACGCTGTGCCCTTGTCTACCCTCAGAACGAAGCGTCCGCCCAATTGACTTGCACGAGGTGATTCCGGGAGGCACCTTCAACACTGTCAGGCGCCCCGAAACAGCCTTCCTCTCTTCTACCTCTTTTGCCCTATCGGACCCCATCACCTGCCCACTCATAGCAAATGATTCTGCGCTGTCAAGCCGTACGCCTTGCGGACACATTGTCTTTCCGTATTTTCCATAAAATGGCTTCACTCGCGGGTTGACGAGTCATTATTCGTACATTTCTTCCTCTCTTCTGCCTGTTCTTCCAGAAGCTGATGAGAATATAGCCATGCTGGTCAGAGATAGGACGAGGGCGATGAGTGCCAATGCTGCACCCATCCATGGGGATACGCATGCCGATGTCAAAGCCGTAATGTCAATGTTTGTGGCCTATCACGAAGTGAGCATGCGAGCGTAGGGTTAGGGTGAGGTCTATGTACCAGCGGTGGCAGTGTCGGCAAAGAGAAGCCCTTTTGCCTCGACCGCCACCAGCTGCTCGCGCTGAGTCCACGCAAGCGTCGCGTGCTCCGTTTTTCTCTCTTCCACAATCCCCTCTCTCCTCTGCCTTCCCTTCTCATAGCAGACACACGCAGCCCAGCCAGGACTTCCATTGCAGCATGCCACGTCTCACACAGGACCCGCACCTGGTGCAACCCCCTCCTTTCGAATCCGAAGAATTCAGAGCGGTTTACGCAAACCTAGCCACTGCCGAGCGCCCTGTCGAGACCATCATCGCGGAGCTCAAGGCAGCGTGGACCCAAAACAATGAGGCGCAACGGGCTGCCTGGAACGCTCAAGTTGAGCAAGACCAGGCCAACAAGGAAGCGGCGGACGCAGCAGAGGCACAGGCAGCCAAAGAAGCTGCAGAAGCAGAGAAGAGAGAGAAGGAGAAGAAGAAGGCAAAGCTCAAGGCCTTTGTCCCCAACAAACCAATCGGTGTACTGACATCTCGCCGCCCCCCGCGATACGCTATCCACAAGCTCGAGCAGTTCGAATACATCGAACTTTACTACTTCACAAAGGAGGCCTCTCTCGAGGCTGAGAAGACAGAGCAAACGGTCACAAAGGACGGATTCACCTTCGCTTCGAACGAGGACCAAACGATAGTAGTCAAGCCTGCTGCTCTATACCAGCCTGCAAAGAAGGTCATCCAGGACCAGGATCTCGATTGGCACCAGCTAATGCTCGCGAAGGACCACCTGATAGCAGCAATGGAGAATGCTGACTGGCCTGAAGCCCACGTCATGGCCCTCGGCCTCTTCTTCCTCGAGTTAGGAAGTCATCCGCTACACGACCAGGAAGGGGGTAAGGATGCCCTCCTCCTCTACCAAGCACGGGTCCGCCGAAGGTGGATGGAGGATCTCAAGAGCTCCAGCGAGGAGGAGGTCTTTGACATAGGAGTTATCGATGACAAGCTACTCAACCGCTTGTATTCTGAGGTGCTAAACAAACGTCAAGCTCTGAGTATCCTGCGGTGCGTCGGTCTCCCCTAGCGTAGCAACTTGCCTCTGACCAACACTTGTCACCTTTCTCGCACATACCAACCCTCTTGTGTGGACGCCACTTGCACCCAACACCCGCACCCGCACCCACACCCACTTCTGCACTGGCACCCATTCGACGCTGCACCCACTCTTCCACCTGGCATGCTTCGCACCCATTCGCTGCACCCATTCTCTCGCACCCACCCTGTATAATTCATGCAACATTAATACATCACATCGTATGCTCCCATACCCGCTCTCTCTTGTATGATCCTCATTTTCCTGCGTCCCCGTTACTCTTTCTTACCCATGTCACCTGCATCATACTGCCCCACCCTTCCATTCCGTGTACAATAATACCCCATGCTTCCGACGGTGTAACATATTCACAATCACGTTCTTGTAAGAAACACAATTACCTACACTCAAACATACTCATGGACTATTGTTATAATCTTGCATCCACAGGCTGGAGGAGCAGCTGGCAAAGGCAGCCCTTGGGCCGAGCCTAAAGCGGGGGAGATCACCCTCTCCGGGCCCCGAGAGCGAAACAAAGACCCGCCGCAATCCCAAGAGAAACAGCTACAGGCCTCGAGGAAAAACACCTCCACCCCCGCGTTATCCAAAGAGACAGAGGCTGGACACGACAAGTTCCTCCAGCCAGGTTTTTCAACAGGGTGCAGCCTCAACGCCGGCCCTCTCAGCCTGCACCCTGTGCCTTGGCCGGCACCCCCACAACATCCACAAGTGCATGTCCACAACCCTATGGGACGGATCCCTGGCACGCTGCAAAAGAGGCGACAACGGCCGACTCGTCAACCCAGAGGGCAACATCCTCTGCTCCGACTGGCAGCGGCCAGGAGGGTGCAACAGCACCAGCCACGACTCCAAGCACGAGTGCTCAGGATGCGGGAAAGCGACTCATGGAGCTCAGAAGTGCCCTCGAGCGCAAGAAGCTTGATCCCGGAACTCCATACAAAGCAAGTGCATGGCAGCATCACCTTGAGAAATCCGGCCTCATTGCGAAATACCCCAATCTACCGCAGAGTCTTCAACAAGGCTCTGACGTCGGCATTCCTGAAATTTCCTCAACCTTTACCCCTCCCAACAAGCCATCCATTCATGAGTTCTTCCAGGAATATGCTGCCAATACAACAATCGAGTTCGAACGAGAGAGATACATTGGCCCCGCAACACGAGCAGAGGTCGAAACTCTACTTGGCCCATTTCACACCTCACCACTCTCCGTTATACCTAAAACATCAAAACCTGGAAAATTTCGGCTCATTCAAAACCTTTCCTTCCCCCTTACACCGACAAACGACATCTCTTCAATCAACAGTCGTATTGACTCCAACCAATTCCCATGCACCTGGGGCTCATTCTCCGTGGTCTGCCTCCTCATCGCACGATTGCCCCCAGGCTCACAAGCTGCAGTGCGTGATGTCAAAGAAGCATACCGTACCATCCCCGTCAAACCATCACAATGGCCGGGATTGGTGGTTAGGCTCCACAGCAGTGACAGTTTGGCAATCGACACAAGAAACTGCTTTGGACTCGCTTCAGGAGCAGGATCATATGGCATTGTGGGAGACGCAGGCGCTGCCATCATGCGCGCAAATGGGATTGGTCCAGTCTCAAAGTGGGTCGACGACCACCTTTTCTGCCGCATCCCGAAGCAACACCTACCCACATACAACAATCTTCGCCGCAGATGGGCAGATGAAATCGCCCAGAATGGAGGCCAGCTACACGACCAGGGCAGACTCTGGTTCCGAGGCCAACCAATGCCAAATGGAAAGCATGAAGAATTTGACGAGGATGCCTCCTTTCCTCTCCGAGACCTTTCCAGCAATTCTGCCCGGTATGCATATTGCCCCCACACCCAGCTGAGTGCTCACACTAACCTTACTCCTAAGTTCGGCGGAAGATGACCTCTTCACATATAACATGGCCGACATTGATGCCCTCAGCAAAGAGCTGGGAATTCCATGGGAAGCGGACAAGGACATCCCATTCCAGACGGCAGTCCCTTTCATTGGTCTCATCTGGGATTTGGGCAGCCGGCGGGTCACCATCGCAAAGACAAAGCGGGATAAATATCTGGCTACAATCAGCACATGGGAGGAAAAAGCAAAGCACACCCTCGAGGAGGTACAGAAGCTATATGGCAAGCTCCTCCATGCCTGCCTCGTCATCCCAGAAGGACGTGCTTACCTCACCCAGCTGGAGGCCTTCATGGGGCTTTTCCATAACCGTCCTTTCATGTCACGTACCCCACCCAAGCACACTGCAGAAGATCTACGCTGGTGGAAAGGCAAGCTCCAAGAAGAGATCTCCCGACCCATACCCTCTCCAACCCCCATTATCGACCTCCTTGCATACTCGGATGCTAGCTCGGAAATCGGAATTGGCATCACAATTGGCGACAAGTGGCGAGCCTGGCGGCTCCTCCCAGGCTGGAAAGCAGACGGCAGGGACATTGGATGGGCAGAAGCTGTCGGCTTCCTCTTCCTCGTCATCTCTCTCTATGAAACTCATCACCATGCAAAAATCCACTATGCAGTCTACGGAGACAACAGAGGCGTTGTTGAAGGGTGGTGGAGAGGCCGAAGCAGGAATTGGCCCACCAACATCATCTTCCGAAAAATCCATTCCTTTGCAAGGGACAACAACCTTACCATCCACACCAGATACATCATCAGCAAGGAAAACCCAGCTGACAGCCCTTCTCGTGGAAAGTACGGTCCGCCGTGTTCCCTCCTCCCAATCATCATCATCCCAAGTGAACTCAGGAACCTCGTTGTCGACTTCAATTCACCGCTTACACCAACAGAGCTCCGCCTTGCGAAGGAGGGCCAAACACCCACTGCAGCACCCCGAATCACCCCAACCACCCGTGCCCAGCACTACCAAGACCTTTCCGAGAGCCAGGTCATATGGGAGGAGGAGGACCTCACCCAGTTCCACCGCTTCAGGGGTAAAGAATCAGCTCCGTAACCTCCGCTTTACCCCAGCCCTTCGTTCTGTCACCAAAGAGCACTCACAACAACGCACATCAACACGAGCGTGCAGGCCGGCCCCATATCCTGCCAACCTCACTCCAGCACCATCAGCACTTCGACCACATGTCCTAGCACGCGAGCGGCTTGCACAGTGGAAGCCAATCAGGCTACGCAGCACCACCGACGAGCAAGGCCGGCCAACAAACCTCACGTCGTATGACATCGCCCGCATCCTCGACATAATGATCAGCGGCTGGGCCGATGGCACAGTCGAGGGATACGGCACAGGTCTCCTCATCTGGCACATATTCTGTGACCAGAAAGGAATTCCTGAGGACCAACGTGCACCAGCGAGCCCCCTCCTAGTCGCTGCTTTCATCTCAACCATAGCTGGGGCCTATGCAGGAGGTACAGTTGCTAACTACGTCTACGGGGTCCGTGCGTGGCACATCCTCCATGGCGTCCCATGGAAAATGAACCAAGCCGAGCTCGAAACCCTCCTCAAAGCAGCCGAGAAAGTTGCTCCGCCGTCATCCAAGCGAAAGAAGAGACGGCCTTATACCACGGACTTCATGGGTGCCATCCGCCGACATCTCGACCTCGCAAACCCCCTCCATGCAGCAGTGTATGCTTGCCTCACAACGACCTTCTGGGCAGCAGCACGCCTCGGTGAATTCACAGTCAAAAACCTCTCGGACTTTAACCCCTCCAAGCATGTCAAACCGTCCGATATTGCCACAACCACTGACCGGAATGGTTTCGAGACTACGGAATTCTTCATCCCATCAACCAAGGCCGAGCCGATTGCAGGAGAGAAGGTATCCTGGTCAGCGCAGAATGGTGACACAGACCCCAAGGCTGCTCTCAGCAACCACATGAGAGTTAATTCCCCACCAAGCAACGGCCACCTCTTTGCCTACAGATCAGGTCCCGGATACAAGGCACTCACCAAGCCCAAATTTATACAGACCTTAGCTCAGGCAGCAAAAGCTGCCAACCTTGACCCTCTCCAAGGCCACGGCATCCGGATAGGATCAACGCTGGAATACCTGCTCAGAGGTGTTCCCTTCGACGTCATGAAAGTCAAGGGAAGATGGGCAAGTGATGCCTTCTTGACTTACTTACGGAAGCATGCACAGATTCTCGCCCCATATATGCAAGCCAACCCAGCATGCCACACCGAATTCATAAGATTAACTATGCCCCCAATTCGTCGCTCCTGATCCAACGTCATCACACTCCTAGCAGCACGGGTCTCGAGACTCGCTCGATGCGTCGTGTGACTCCTAACATCTGGGAATCGCGCTCATCTCGGCGTCATCGACCAGGAGCCCCTGCGGGGCACGAAAGCCTCCGGCTTTTCACCCGCATATTACTTCCAGCTTCACCTAGCTATCGTGTATCCTCTTCGCTACCATACTTCATTGTTTACCTAATACACTGACTCTCCAGACCTGCCTCAGCGCCCTGCATAGAGCTTATAACACGTCCAATTCGTTTAAGTTATTCCCGATAGCTCAAACTCCAATCTGACAGGCTTGTGAAAGGTGATGCTCTGGTCTTATTAAATATGTCTTAGTACATTTCTCGTTGGAGTAGTCTCAGTTCAGAAATGGAGGGTACTGGGTAAACCCCACCTCACCTCACCCAATCTTCTCAACCTAACACCCCTGCTTTTCTTCATAGGTCGCAGTTTCACGCCTTTTTGGCCCTTCCCCATAATAGCAATAATTTTGCCAGCAATCTTATTCAACCACTTCTGTAACACGCCGCTCCCTCCTCCTTTGGCTTGGCTTTGGAAAATTCCCCGTGAAAGTCCTGTCCACGCCACCTCGGTGCCACCGCCATTGATCCAACGTGCTCGAGCCAATCCTGTAGCCCCTCAATCGTCGCTTGACATGTCGTGGACTGGTACTACATCCATACGGGTTTGCATGTCGTCGTTCCCGCCACCGCCGCCACTCACCTGCCCGCTTTCCCCCGCCTACTAGAGCCAGTTTCCCTCAGGGAAGGAGGTCCGCCACCGGTGCGGCTGAGCGGTGACAGGTCTATGAATTCGGCTGGCCACTGGATTTCGAATTTACGTAACATTCACATCGGTTCTGCGAAGGCATTACAACCTTAATCCAACCCCAAACTATTGTGCGGAGGTGGCTTCCAGCGCCTTCCGGTCCATCCCGAAGGTACTATTTGGTCCTTTGACTCTTATAAGTGGCACACACCAACCGGGGACCTTCGAGCTAACGGTATGTAACCCATGGCTCACACCTAGTTCGAGACCTACGGACCAAACGCACTAGCCACTGTGCACGCGGCCGTGGATAAACCAAACCAAACGGGACACACCCGCGGTCCACCGGAATCGACGAAATATTGGATGAGATAGTAAGATTACACGAGGCTAAATGACCTGTGGGGAACCAACTTTTGAGACACGAGTGATCGCTCGACGGAAGAGGACGTGTTGCGTCGATTAACCCAAAACAGAGGATCGGACCACGCGGCGGCGTCGCGATGACTCAAAGATAACGTCGATGAGGAAGATGGAACTGATTGACCCATAACTCCAGTAAGTCCGAAATACACCCCCGAGGAGTAGTAGTCCATTCTAGAACGGGACACACCCCTGAAACGATCGGATGACTCACTTCTCCGGTTAAGCCTAGCTTAGGCTAAACGGATAGAACACATCCGTGACCGTATCAAGGTTAGCACTGACCAAAAGAAAAGGTGCGCATCGTCTGGCGCTACCCTTTCTTACTCAACCCCAGCCCGCACCGTCCATGGCGCGCGTCTGGGCAATACCTCCGAA
>MPNV01001291.1:66558-117006 GCA_013376435.1 Cyclocybe cylindracea
ATAAAGAGAGAGAAATCATCACCAGCCCGTCACCAAAAATCATGGCGCTCGTCTGGGCCATAACCTCTCGATAACAGTCATCTCTCCTTTGCAATCGTGTTGAAACTATTTGGTTCTGTCTGCTCTCTAATAAAAACCTGTACTCTCACCTAAAACAATCCAGTTATTGGTCACCCATACTGACTTGCGAGTGCACGGAGCTCGCTTTCTGTCGGGATTGAGTCTAAGATAAGCTCACGGGACGCGGCTAGCCGTATCTTTAGTTGGTGATTAGACTGACGGAGCTCTACCACCTGTTAGAGAAGCTCAAGTCCCAACCGTTCATAAGCCGGCGCGTGCCTTCGTTTAAGTCGGGACGCCAGACTCAGTGGGGGAAGTGCCTTGGGTCGTTCGCGTCCCGCCGAGTGGCTGGTTCCGAGTCAAGGCGTCGTCCCCTTGCTTGTCGTATAGAATGATCTCGAGACGAACCGAGTGGGTTAAGGGGAAGTGCCCTTGGTCCGCTGTTTGTTCGAAGCTGCATTCATTCACGCCCGCGACTTTGCGTTATTGGAATAACTACGCGTCAGCTTGTTGTACAAAGATAGTCCAGATCCCTTGGTCGAAGACCGTCGCCCCGTTCCAAGTAACTGCGAACGACTCAGTCTTTGAGTCCTACCCAATAGCAGTAGAAATGCTCAAATAAATTCACCACGAACTTGGACCGCCCCTAACTGGAAAGTAGTAGACAGTCGCGCCGTTCCTTACATTCAAAACCACCCACCCTAAAAAGAAGTCATCTGAGAAGATAGAGATGATCTATTGGCGTTCGTGACCCACTTTTGTTAAGTTCAGTGGCGTCGCTCTGTCATTAGAAACACGCCATAAAGTGGATTAAACCCTAATGAAGTGCGCCCACGCCGCCTTAACTTGGTTAGTCGGTACCCAGGGGTAGCCTTCTCCACGGAGGGCATACTGAACGCAGCAGTTGTCGTGTCAGCTGCGACGGACCGCAGAGTGACAAGGGGTGTTCGTGGTGTTGGACCTGTTGGGTTGGGCTGGTGGGCTCATGGGGAGCTGGAGGGTACCCTCAGCTGGCATAGAGCTTCCTCTCTCAATTGGGGTCGAGGGAGGCACTCCTTCCCGAGTGGAGGGTACCCCCAGATGGCATAGAGCTTCCTCTCTCAATGGGGTCGAGGGAGACACTCCTTCTCGAGTGGAAGCGGCGGTCAGGAGTGCTAGGACCCGACATGGCATGATGGGCAGGCGCGAGGGCACGAGGGCGAGCCTAGAGATGGTGGGTGAGATATATATGTATAACACCACAGTCGGAAGGTACATACATTGATCATCCAGTTGGAGACCTGGTTCATGGAAAGGCCTGTGGCATGGCAGAGCTGTCTTTCCTCCTCCTCACTAGGGTATGGGTGATCACTATGACGATGAAGCCAGGCCTTAAGGTGGTCACTGGCCTCCTTGGGGAGTTTGCCGTGCGTCCGCTTGGCAAGGGTAGAGACGTGCTTGCGTGGTGATAACTTGTTGGAGGGGAAGTTGGCTGAGATGTCAGGAGGAACAGGGGCCAGGCTGGAGGGGAAGCATGGAGGACTTCCGGACGGGGGGACTAAGGCCGTATGGCCATGCAGTCCTGAAATGTAAGCTGAAACATCAAACGGGGCCTGGGGATAATGGTCAAGATCTTCGTCATACTCCATTGCGACTGTCAAACCAAGAGGCACCATCTCGGTGGGCGATGGGTCGAGGACAGGAGAATCATATGGTGTTTGGAGGCCCAATTCGGGGGAGCTGGATGACACACTTGAAAATGGTGAGGGTGTGGCTGAAAGCAGTGACGAGGTTCTCGAAACCCTCCATGATGCACTCGGGGAGAATGAAAAGGTTGGGGATGTGCTTGAGAAAAGGCTTGAAGGCATCGAGGACTCGCTTGAAAAGATGGCATAAGGGAGGTAATCTGATGCCAGTGGGATGTCCTGCCAGTGTGGAGAATCTTCTCTGGAGTTCAACCTCTGATTGCTGTTGTCTATGTCAGTAGGGGTTTCTGCTGCATTGGGTTCTACAGAGACATTCTGGGGGAGTGTTGACAAAGCTTTCAGAAATTTGGAAAAAAAAATGGCATTCACCTTGAATATTGGTGGAAATGTGATTTTATTGAAGTCGAGGACTGCTTGAACTTGGAGATACTTGACAAGTTCAGCCAAGTCATCCTTCTCACCAGAAATTTGTAGACGCTGATAGAGGGCAGAGCACAAGTCAACAAGGACCTCAAGATGCACATAGTCATTCTGGTGAGTTAAATAGAGGGCTTCTTTATAGCACCAGATGCCTTCCTCCAAATCATCTTGAAGGGACAGCCACCTATATCTCTTCAGGAATAAATTTGCCAAATTTCGCAATGATGTCACTTGTTGAGTGGTGGGTTGCATGTCAAGATCGACGCGAATTGAGTGAATTGACCGGTTTGCAATTTCCTCCAGATTCAATTCTTCCTGTTGAAGTTGCACAATTTCATCAATGGTAAGGGGGTGGCTTGGGTGTCCAGGTAGATTAGGCATTTCCTTCTCCCAAACAGCTTCTGCTTTCTGGGAGAGACATGCAAGCAAGCCATTGAGGAAATCTTCTCGGTGGTGTTCAGCAGACTGGCTCTCGGGTGAACCAAAAAGATAGAGATTGGGGGTGGTGCATCCATCTGTAAAACCTTTCAATACAGTTTGCATCTCCTCTAATTCTTGCTGCTTAAGCTAGAACCATGTCAATGAAGGTTGGTGTTGAAAGGACTCTATTTCGCACCTCGTCTGAATGTACAATTGGGTCCAAGCATGCAATGCCTATACAATATTGCATTATTAGTGGTGCATAAGTAAAATGAGAAGCATGATGAACCATTGTGTTCGACAGCAGTATGGATGGAGCACATGCATTCCAGGAATCTTGCTGGTGTGTCATAGTGATGGGCATCAGTCTGCAAAGAAAATGTTTTTAACCGGATTGAAAATTTGAAGTGGCAGGCTTACAGATGGGAGGATCCAATTCCAATCCCGATCACTAGCTATTGCCAACTTTGCAGAAGGGAACTAGGCAGGAGTTTGCTACAAGTTTGACTATCTGTGCTACAGCACGCACCTCTCTTAATAAAAACTCGTTGATGAGCTTTGATGGGTGAGTCATGCGCTGGGTTCAATGAGCATTTCTGCTATAAGCACAAATCACTAAGTGCTTACCGGCCCAGTAGGGGTTTTATTAATGAGGACCACCTTTCCTTTTCGTCTCGGCGACTCGGAGCCTCGAGAACAAGTTATACTAGCAGAAGAGCTCTGGCAACTTCTGGAAGATCCCTCTGGAGACATTGGAGGGCTAGAATGTAAGGCGGAAGGAGTATGAGGCGTATTAGTGTCCGATAACCCTTCTGTCCCATCCTGGAGAGAGATGCTAGATTTGCCGAAATTACTCCTTTTCAATTTGTTCCAGGTTTCTGTCCCCAGTCTGACGCTGAGTGTCCGCAAGAAGAGGCATTGATTGCACAATGAAGTTCTATCCCCAAACTCGATCATCTCAGCAGCATCTGGCCCGGTTTTCGAATCGACCGACCCAGAATATTCCCAAACATACAGCGTCCCAGATACTTGTCGCTCTTGATGATGGCGAGAGCGAAAATTGAGGAGAACGCCCGGTTGTCTCCCTGATGTGCCAGAAAAGGTGGCCATGCCCCAGGCTCTTGTCTTCTCGCTGGAGCAGACAAGAGACAAATCACCGTTGCTGGCCTCAAGTTCGATGACGCCGTTCGCGTACTTGTACCAGCTCTCAGCATGTTTGGCCATGTACCCCTCAAACCTCATCGTACTCAAGAGTTTCTCCTGAAAAACTGCTTCCGGCATCGTCAGGATCGCGCCGTCTGAAGCAGAAGATGTGAATGTGTGGCCGCTTTTTGGAGACAAGAATGAGCTAGGCATGGAATAAGACGAGGAGGCAAGTCAACACTCACAATGAATCCTCATTCGAATTTGTTCTTGAAACATCGTGACTTGACAGATGGTCTCCACCAGAGAAGGACTGGATCTTCCGTATACTCCTAGGATGAATTGGCGGTTGGAGTTGCTCGAAGTCGTCAGGAACTCCATCAGCATTGATGGGATCGTCACGGGGAAGCATTATGTTGAAAAGAAAGTGGAAAGCACCGTCAATGATGATCCCGACATCTCCGATGGAGACACCTTTGGCACGGTACGGGAGTGGAAGATCAATGTCCAGGCGCGGTATCCAGAGAGGGAAGCCTCGGCCTTTGCGAATAAAGTGCCGCTCGTAAATAACATTGCTCGCTTCTATCGGACCATCTGTATCATCGCGTTCCTGGGGAGTGTCCACGTCAGAATGCCCAGGTTGATAGATTCGGCACTATCTTACGTTTAACCATCTATCGGCCTCTTGTACTATCCCACCACTGGCCGATTCTACGGAGTATGGGTCAATTCGAGCTCTGATGTATGTCCAACAATTCAGGCGGACGAACCATCCGGGGCCCTCGACACCTGGTCAGTAAGCAAACTTCTCCCTGTCGAATGGTTAATAAAGAGAGACGTCGGATAAGAAAGGTCTGCTACATACCGGTATAATTGTTTATAACGACGGGGGCGTTGTATGTTTGAGCTTGGAAAGAACTTTGAGAGACTTGCACCTGTTCGGAGTTGGTCAAGAAATCGGACCTGTCATAAATGATTATTGCATCAGGTTAAAGTTAATGATTGGGACACCGAGGACTTACGAGGTTATTCTCTCAACGGCGGCCACCTCATGAGCGCTTGTCGACGTTCGCACGGCCGGTAGGATCAGTTGGTTCTCTCCGGAATTGGGCTCCATTCCTCAGTTGTAGTCCTATCGTCGAGCGCTTTTGTGGTGTCAGTCTGAGGACTTGGGGATAGCGTATGAAGAGGATGACGGGAGGGCAGGCGTGAGTTGGGTGGTTCTGATCACAAAGAGCATGGGAGTTGTGGTTGTTTATATAGCACATCAAACCCAGACAGGTCTATGGCAGTGTTGACGGTGTGTTGGGGCTATGAACCTTTTTTTGACATTCGATAATGATAACAGGATGGCTGTGCACCCTCTCTGACTGGCCAACGAATTAGGGTCCTCTACAAGCCTTATAGCCACCTGGGTGATAGAGAATGAGATCGAGCTACGCAGGATTGAGCAATCGACGGTCGCGGGTTGAAACTGTCCTCGCCCCACCTTCATTAATGAGATGCAAGATATGAGATTCGACAATGAAGTCCGTTGGATATATAGAGCCGCCGCCACTGCTGTGGGGTCAGCGAGACGATCAGCAGTAGTTTGGAATTTGCAAGGGCGGTCGAACGTGCCGTAGGCTGTTCCAGAAAAGCTAGTTATCGTCACATACTACTGCTCAAGCAGTGACGGATCCACGAGCAAGGCAGACTTCGAGAGAAAGGGACGAAAGCGAGATGAGGAAGACATATATATTATATTTAGAGAGGAAAACAGGGGGCTGCGGCGGAGGATCGAAATCTGGAGCTGCGTTGCGCCGTCACGCGGTAGTTGTCTGAGGAGACGGCGTAGGAAATACGGATTGAAACTTCGCTTATTCCTTCGAATTCGAGCGGTACGAGCAGCTCAAGCGACCTAATAGGCTTAAAATCGATAGGCGGATGGGTAAGGCGTACTGAAGGGGTCGACAGAAATATGTTGTTGTCACGTCCACCTTGAACCAATGAACTCTCTTGATTTATTTTCCCGGGTAACCAGTACTTAGGAGAATGAAGGACGTGTCCTGCTCGTTGGTTGGACGACATAGAGGCTTGATCCTCGTGTTTCTTGAAGGGATGTATTGAAACCCGTTGGTAGAGAGAGCATCAGAGGTGGAACATGAAAATGTTTACTATATGCGTCGTGAGATGTCAACGTTAGGAAACTGGCCATTTGGAGGGGCATGAAGACGTACAGATGGATCAGAACCGTTCAGGTCTCCGAAAACGTAACAGCCGTCCTAAATCGAAGGCTTGGATTATCCGCATCCTGGCTCGACATCTGTATTTCAACATGGGACGATGACGGCGGTTATCTCATGTTTGTCGAGGAAGTATTGAAATAGGTGTCGACGCAGAGAGCAGAGTAATTTCAACCCGCAAAAGTTTGCCATCTGCATGCAGGATTTTAACGTCAAGAGGAGGAGGCGATGGGTGGATGCGACGTACGGATATGGGCCCCTTCTCCCCTTCTCAGGGCTACGAGTCGCTCGTAATCCAACGTCTGACCACGAAGCCTGGATGAATCCGTGTCGTAGCACGACCTCCCCGAGTCGACGCCATCCTTGCGGAGCAGTCTTCACGATATTGGGCTACAGGACGAACATGATGCGTCCAAGGGTGCACGGGAAGAGGAGGTAGAAACCTTTAACACAGTGAAGGTGATTAGGACCGATAGGATAAAAAATAATAAGGTAGAGGGATGATCTGGTTGCTGAAGATGTATCCGACGTTTGTCTTTTGCGAGTGAAGGTTGGGATTCGGTGGACGCTCCATGCTAAGAGTAGGACGAGGAGCCGCCGCCAGCGGAACGTTGGTCCAAGTCAAGGTCGCAAACGGGGCTGAAGGTTGGCGCTGCAACGTTGAGCGCTGGAATTGGTAATGGGCTCCGGCATTGGATGACACAAGCTTAAAAAAGGTGAAAAAAAGGTGACGGAAGCAAGATGAAAAGGCACACCTACGAGCAATATTCGCGCCCAACGATCCAACCTTCTGGCAGAGTATGCTCGCAGTATCTGGCTACGTCGATTTGGTGGACCACGAGTGGCAAGCAGCTAGCAGGGCACCTTGGGCGAGTTGAGACTGACAAGAGATTGGAGCGATGATCCATCTTCAGCTTGATTATGCGGCATGCAGACCTCGTCTAGGAGATATAGAGAGCAGGAAGCTCGGGTTGGGATTTTGGACGGTGTGAATGAGGGCGAGAAACGGAATCTAGGATAATGAATTCAGGGTGAGGACAGTAGGTAGTGGCCAGCGGAATTCTGTCAAGTCCGGTCTCGTGAGCTTGAGGCGTACTTTGCAAGCTTGGAGGCTCTTGACGACCCGTATTGGCGGGGAGGACGAGACCCGGTCCGGTGGTCATCAACGCCGGTTCTATTTTTATTCGAGCTCCGACAGGAGGCTCTCGTTGTCGACGACGCTCACGCTCTTCCCCGAGTCGCTGTTCGACTCCTGCGAGTGCAGTGCATGCACAGCTCTCTGGGCCTCTATTATCGCAGGCTCAATGGCACCCGCCACCTAACTCGTCGCCCCTCGACACAGTCATTCTGCCTCTCCGTCTCCGCCCCTTCCAGCTGCCGCATCCACCACTCGGCCTGCCCCTCTTGCCTTACCTACGGCCTTTCGAGTCGCTTTCAAACCACGTTTGTCTGCCCATACTGGTCCTCCGAGCTGCGTCCTCCGCCGACCTATTGCAGTCAGGTCTGGTGCCCCACGAAGCCGACCTGCTGGCTCCCTTAGAGCGATTCAAGGTCGACCAGGAGCTCTCTGAAAACTGCTTGGAGAAGAAATAGACGGCGGAATGTCTGTGAAAGAGGAAGTAGAAGCGATGTGGGCGATCAATGTCGTAGGACCCTCGTCGACACCCGTTCGTCCAATCTCGTGCTCGCCGACAATAGGCTGCTTCCATACCCCACCCCTCTCCCTCCTCACGCCCAGCCAGCACACGCTTCCCATCCTTCCCACCCTCCTCAGCCTCCTGCAGCGACTGCCCTGCTATTCATCCCCGTGGACGTGCCAATGTGCTGTACACCCTTCCTGGCGAAACCATTGCAATCGTCAAATCGCCTTCATCTTTTCCCTTCTGCCCCTCCGTCGGCCTCCCTTCGAACACAATCCAGCAAACGCCGCTGCTCCCTGATGCCGACATGTTGAAGGTGCTCCAACTTATGCTCGGAGACCAGAATGCCCCTGAACTTTGGAGAAGGATGTGGGAGACACGAACATTCGACTCTGGCAACACCGCGAGGCTTTCCTCGCATCTAGTGCTAACACGCTGACATCATCATTTTTACATCGACCATCTCTACCTTTGCTTTTCTGCACCCTCCTGATGCGTCATAGCTACCGCGTCCGTCATCCTCCCTTCTGATGTGCCGACGTCCAGTTTAAATGTTCGAAGCAGCGTTGTTACTCCCTTTCCGCCATCCCTCCGTCGCAACGGCCCTGAGTCCTAACCCAGAGCAATGCCAAGTTCTCGAAAGATAGGGAGCGAAGATCGCATTTTAGTCTTACTCCAAACCGCTGTGACTTAGCATTGTTAGCAACAGCTCAGGTCGGCCATCCGTCAACATCCCCCCTCGGCCCTCCTGCTCCTCCTTTCATCTTTGCGGTCACGCACATTTGCTGCCCAACTTGAACCCTCCTATCTCCGTCCTTTGGCTGCGTCGTCTCGTCATGTCCCCAACCCCTTCCCTTCCCTTCAAAGTTCACGACGTCTGAGCGCCTTCCTACCTCGCGTTCCGCCAACTACACTGGCTCAAGAGTCTTCCCTCATCGCCCTTGTGTGCACATATAATTGAGAGACTACTGGGCGGCACTCTGAAGGTAATGGACAAAATTGACCGGCGCTCGGTCGCCGCAGTGCCTCCTCGACGTGGTTGTAGGCGAACATGAGAAACTGCGACTTTCCAAACGGAAAGACCTATGCACAGATTCGAAACTTCGTCGCCATATCGAGTCGCACCTTACATTTCGAGTTCCATTCTCTCGTGATGACGTCGCCGCTCACTTACTCGCCTCGTTCGTGGAAGCCGTGCACCGGCCTATTCAGCGAACCTCCTGATCGCCTACCTCTATCTAAACTCGCGAGCGTGCTACGTCCTCTTTAGTGTTCGGACTTCGTGCCACTCTCTGTAGAATGTCTCCGGAGCTCTCCTCTGCAGTCACGGATTCGGCGCCTTTCTTCTACGATCTAATGAATAACAATGCTTGTCGTTGGCTGCTTGACCCTTTACTTATTTAAGGTGATCTGCCTGCATGATGCGACTAGCAGCGTAGAGATGTACGCCCTCATTGGAGCCCGATGTGCCGCCTGCTGAAATTTCCGTGTAGTCGAAGAACTTGGCCGGTAATAGGGACTCATATTTGCTCTGTGCCGCCCGCTGTTTACCTTTGTGATCTACTCCAACTCACTCTTCTATTTGCTCATTCTTTTTGGCACAATCGGTGGCTACACTTCAGTGCTAAGGCTTTGTTCGAGTTGATCTTCATTAATCAATGCCTGCGCTCACCCCTCTTGAACCAGATTCCACGCCTCGGTGCCACCAAATTTAACTATGCACCCTGCCATTTCTCAAGCCTCTCTGCCTCGACATAGTTACAATGTCAGCATCTTTTTCAATTCAGAGTGTCACGTACTCATTTATGAAATGGAGGTGCAATGGGGCCACCAAATGCATGGAAACACATGCCTCTTTGACTAGTATTTCTGCGAGAGGCCTTGGGAAATCATTCTGCACAAGTATCACGAACGGATTCATACATGTGTGGGTGGCAATTTACTCCATAAAGAACCACAATTTCATCAGTAGCACCATCCACAACCAAGCCCACCAGGCCCTCCTGACTAGTCCCAGTTGGACCTGAGTTGCATCTGTCTGCTCACTTTCTCCTTCAGCTTCATTGAGCTCATCACCATTGCTTTGGTTTGCCATACAGATTTGTTTCGTAGGTGGCGCACTTGAACCAACAGCAAGCTGGGGACATCCTTGATTTTCCCCTTCAGTGGTGGTGGTCATAGCTTTGGGCGCTTCCTCGGAGTCAAATTGGGAGGCCAGTTCTGAATCCCGGCTGACCGTGGATTCAAATCTCTGGAAGAAAGGCACAAAATGGTATAAATGTTAAGGCCTTTAAACAGCAAGGATAATGAGAGGTAGGCATTTACCTTCAGATAACTACAAATTGCAGTTTCTGCCTCTACCTCAAGGCAGCTACGCTTTCCTTTTGAATATGACCTGGAAATGTTTGAGGTTAAAGGTTAACATGATAAAATTATCAATGCCATCCACTCACGGGAGCTTGGTTGACTGCAGAAGAGTAATCAGTTTGTGGTCATTGGAAGCCCTCTCCAGAAGATAAGGCAAGGATT
This sequence comes from Cyclocybe cylindracea, assembly GCA_013376435.1. Classification (NCBI taxonomy): domain Eukaryota; kingdom Fungi; phylum Basidiomycota; class Agaricomycetes; order Agaricales; family Hemipholiotaceae; genus Cyclocybe; species Cyclocybe cylindracea. Next base: position 76,681 of record MPNV01001291.1, read on the forward strand.
CAAGTGCGTAGTTGTGATTAAAATAGTAACACTTATGTGTGAAAACTGTGAAAGTACTTCAAAAAAATAAGATTACAGAGAATTGAGGTTGGCAACAAAACTTACTGAACAAGAGACAATATCATCACTTTTGCTGCCCTGGCAAAGTCTCCACCATGAAGGGAATTTTGAACAAATGGAAAAAAGACAGGTACTGCAAATTCAAACCCTGTAGAGCAGAATTTATCAATTTGGATCACAGTTTTGTAGCCTGGGCCTCTAAGGTCAAGGTCTGGAGAAAATATGTCCTGTGCCCCCAGGCATCTTGAGCCAGAAGGCCATGTCTCAAGGACAACAAGGGTAATGAGTTTGTCATATGATCGATAGAGTTCAACTTGAAAGTTGATGATCTGCTGAAAATATTCTTGACAGCATTTGCGGATATCTGCACCCAGGTCTGGACTGCAACGACCCTGCAAAGTGGAATTAGAAGCCAGCATGTATACTTGAGGAGCAATTCCTACCTCAATGGCTCTAAATTTCTTTAAATACTCCTCCACAACAAAGATGGGAAATTTTGGGGATTCAAATGTGGATGGATCATCTGGCTGAGGCTTCTGCATATTTTTCTGCATGGTTGCCAGGAACTTGAAACATGACAGCATGTCCTTGAAGAGCTCCTCTGTTGGCAATGCATGTGAATAGAAAGTGTTTATATTTGAACTGTAAGTCCTTTTGAACACTTCTGAAACTGATGATTATGAGCACCTTTGCAATATCTTCAAATAAAAGGTGATACTGACAGGTGTCCCCAGCTGAGAACTGACAACTCATGCCCACAAAATAGGTAGCATGGCGATCAATGTCGATGTAGAACTTTTGTGACCGAGATTTATCAAACAAGAAGTCAGTGAAAGAGGCATGCAAAACCTGAACCTGAGACCTTTTGTCGATCTTGATGAGCGAGGCTAATTTGAGGATGATTTTCTCGGAAACTCCCTCTCGCAGATGCAAGTGGCTATCAAAATGTTGGGGTGTCCGGTCACGGAGGGCAGGGAATACTGCAAGAGCAAGGATGTGCAATGAGATCTCATCATCAGGCAATGATGACAGAATATGCAAATATAATGTGTCTAGTTCCGCAAAGGGAAATCCATGCCCTGTCGAAGGTTGGATTTGAAGAACCACATCGAGGCACTCAGCGGGGTGGGAATCCGGAGGGGAGACATATTTCGCAATGGTGGCGGCGTAAATAAAGTGACCAGAGGACTTCCGAATGAGATGGCCCATAGCTGCAGCTGATGGCCAGTCGGAAGGGAGGTACTTGCAGAGAGGGTGGTTCTCTTTGATATCTTTGAATGTCCCTTCGAGAAATTGCCGAATGTCTTCATCGGGTCGATAGTTTTCATCCAATACGGTAACAACAACTTTGCCCTCAAAGGACGCTTGACGGAATGTCGTGACGAGATGGATTTCCGGGCGACTCGAAACAAGCAAAAGAAGAGGGAACTTGCACTCTGCCACGCGGGTCACAAGCGAGTTTAGAAGGCGCTGCTGAGCTGGCCCTTCGCCGCATTCATCCAGACCGTCGAGAAGGATGAGACGAGGCCAGTTGGCGCGACCTTCTCCAGCAGCAGAATATGCTTGATTGAGAGGCACGATGACCAGCGAGAGAAGCTGCGTGTCGAGTGACTTGGATAAGATGGCCGGATCGTTTTCAATCGCCTTCTCGATGTAGGGTCGCGTCGCAGGTATCGACTGTACAAGCTGGTATGCAATGGTGGCGACGAGGCGCTTCTCGTCGTTCCGCAGCGCGGCCGTCCGTGAAAAGAAGAAGCTCGCGATGAGCCGCTTCTGTTTAAATTTGGTGCACATCTCTGCGATCTCCTGGAGAATGGCGGACTTCCCGATGCCAGCGGTCCCCTGGAACCAGTGTATGAAAGCACCCCTCGGGACGTGTGCGATAATCCAATAGAGGAGTTTCCTGAGGATGACCTGTCGGGTGCCGGGGTAACACTTGGGTGGATCGAAACGCTCGCCAGAGTCGTGCATGGCTCCATCGGCGATCGCAGCGCGGAGCTGAGTGAATCCTATGAGAGCTCAACGGGAAGAAATTGGATTTCATAGGGCGACAAAGCATACCTGGCGTCCCGTGCTGTTCAACATGAGTGAACGTCCCACCTGTAACGAGAACGTGCTGGCTGTTGTCGAGCATAAGTCCCTAAGAAAAGCAGCGAAGTAGAGGCGATCCTGAGGTAGATCTGGTGATTAGAAGATTGGAACTCTCCTCGAGAGTCAGTCGGGGGTAGCACTCACTTCGTCGGTTCGTGCGATGGCGCAGGATTGAGGAAGAGGTACACTGCCTTGTCAACGTCCTGCCAGCGCCGGTGATGGTGTGAACAAAGTGTCAAAACCACTGATGAGTGGACCCACAAAGTGCTTGGAAGCATTGGGCTTTTACCGCAATAGGTATCGGGCAGATCGGGCCATGGCAATGGTGGATTCAACTTAATTTCTCAGTGCATGAATTCTCATCGAAGAGCCGACATGAAAGTGAATGCCGTGAAAGAGCAGATACAATTTAAATAAGTGAAGAGAATTGTGGATAATGTATGAGGGCGGAGGATGGAGAAAACGAGGGAGGTCGAACAGAATCCGAGCCGCAAACGAGGTCGACGCATCTTTTTTACGCGATACGTAGAATCGATGCGATCTTTGCCAACTGTTCCTTCATTTCCGCGTGCTTCAAGAACACTCAATTCTCGGTGCCCGTCGATCTAGAAAGATTCAGCCAAGGGTAAGGATTCGCAAGAGCAGACCGTACGGTTAACGCACGGACGAGGTTGATAGGGTTGATGTTATAATCGAGAAATGTCCCTGCATCAATTAACCACATTTCCCACTTCCACGACACAGGCCTGAGGCCGAGAGGGACCGAAAAGCGATATCACGCTTGTTGAACGGTGAGATGGGGTAGGTTCGGGTCTATACGGGCCGTCCCAATTCCTCGCGAGGAACGACCTCGGTACTGTTAACGGGTTGAGATATGCGGTTTGGGGGCGGATAGTCAGCAAGGACGTCGGGGAGAGGCGGTGAGTGAGATGGCGGGTGACCGAATATAAATATAGAAGCGGTATGTCACCGGACCGGGTCTTGATCCTTTCCAATTCGTCGGCAACAAAGGGCCTCCAGGTCTGCATCTTCTCGAGAGTCAAAGAAAAAAAGGACAGGAATAAACCATTATGAACTCCCTGGCGTTGAGTGGGGCGATGAGCACAGGAATCCCATTACACGATCTAGAAGGAGGGCTCAGCAGAGGTGACGACTCGAAAGGCACAACAAACAAACAGACCTACAAGCAGAAAGCTAACTACACGTACGCAGGAGGGTTCCTTCCTCGCCCAGCGATTCGAGATTCACACACAGCTGCTGCGTCTTGCGAATGTATTGGCCCAAAAAGGTGAATAGCGAGTGCAGGACTGCGGCGGAAGCTGGGGTAACAAGATACCGGGGCGATGGTTCAGAGCCCAATCGCACTATTTATACAATGCCCGACCAGTACCAGGACGGGTAAGGGTCGACTGGAAGTGGTGGGCAATAGGTATCTTGAGATGCGATGGTTAGACGTTGGACCTCGAACGTCGAGTACTGGTCCCCTCCGATCGAGCGCTGACTGTGCGAAGCTTGAGGTACAGAGGAAAAAAAGGGGGTGGCGTTCTGCTCGTTGGATGGTGAAGAGTCTGACTGCGAATTTGATGACAACGACAGCGGAACGAGCTCCACGACCCATGAAAGATTGCTGTATGCGCCACGAAAAATAAGTGCCAGGCAGAAAAAGCGTTGAATGGGGAACAAAACGTACGGATGGGGACCCGTTCGCCCTCCCTCAGGGTTACCAACAGCGTACTCAAATTCCTTCACGAGTCCAAGTCCTGGATCACAGACGTTCGCCTGCTGGTATGGTGTGTTGGCGGATCTATCTGTACATTTAAGTTGCAGCTCGGCGTGCTGCTGTGTCCTATCTTGCACACGGAATGAGATGTTGAACGTTGAACATTGAGCTTCGATGCTGACGACGCATCCTCATCGAAGTTATGGAGGTCTAAACAGCAAGGTGGCCCTTAGATCGTCGATCGATTGCAGAACAAGCGCTGCGAGACCGATAGGATGACCGACAGCTTGGGGATTGTTGGCAGTCGAAGAAACGGCTGATATAAACGTGTGCAAGGTCATCGAACGTGCATGGCTATGTGTAGATGGCGGTACGGCATCACGCTTTGCTTTTTTTCATCGATAGCCATGACAAATGCCTGAGACAGCATAAGAGGTAGTAACCTCCAGGTCGGGGTCGGGTGGGCTCTTTTCACTTCTATTTGTTGGCCAATAATTGATATCTCAGTACCAATTCTACGAGCTACGCGCGTGGTCCAGAAGGAACATCTCAGGAGTGTCGATACCTACATTATGAGTCATCAGCGTTAAGGTAAAAAGTAAAGGGAGCGGAGAAAACATACGAAGATAAGACTCGTTCCCGAACCTTCTTCAATCGATACTAGAGATCGGGGTCGATGACACTTCATAGCCAAAAATTATTGAAATGAGTGGGACAACAGAAAAAGACAATGAACAAGCTACAGGAAAGAATAAGATCAGTTCCAGGCTTGCGTATACACCATATTCAGAGTCGAAATAAATGGGCCGCAGAGAAGGAGACGAAGTGTAAGTTCAAGTTCATCATCACGTTTTCCGAGAGAGAGAGAGAGAAAATGGAACATTGGCCGAGGCTCATGATGAGAAACGAGCTTCACGATCGAGACCTAAGTCTCTAGGGCATACTAACCACTGCTCTTCGCGTCGTAAAAGTGGGCATTGACTTCCAAAAAATTGTCATGGTTTGGGAGGAGATGCGATTTCAACGCCAAAAGTGAATGCCGGACGAAGCACGGTCGGTAGGCCGAGTGATGAAAAGACATCAAGCAGAAGCAGCGATAGGCACGTTATACGAGGGCGTAGAGATCTTTCCTGAACCTAAAAAAAGTGAGCAAGAAAGATGGCTGGCGGTAGTGGGACATACGCGCTCCATGATCGCGACGTTGACGGTCGTGATGCCCTCAACTCCCAACACAAGCACCCTCGCAAAATGGTCCATCTCGCCCACCGACTTCCGCAACTTCGGCCTGAGGCCCAGAGGGGTCAATACTTGGCATTATGCTCGTTGGACAGAGACGAAGCTGGGTTCGGATTTGATGACAACGACAACGGAAAGAGCCCCACGACCGACGAAAGATTGCTGTATATGCCGCAAAAAAAATAAGTGTCAGGAAGACAATGCGTTGAATGGGGAACAAAACGTACGGATGGGGGCTCGTTCGCCCCTCCTCAAGGCTCATGGTTACTAAACAGCGCAATCGAACTTCGTCACGAGCCCGCGTCCAAGTCCTGGACCGACGTCTGCAATTCCGCAACCGTCTTTCGCCGGGGTGCTCTTCGCGATCTTGGGCCCCAAACGAATAAGACAGGTGAGGTGAGGTATCCTGAAGCGTACGGCCAGAGGAGGCAGTATCGTTCAATATGGAAGGGAGAGGTGGTCAGGGCCGGTATAGAGAAACAGGTATGCGAAAGGAAGGGGACTTCGGAGCGTGTAATGCCCTGGGTGTGAAAGATGTCTCCGAAAAGAGTCGTTCGGTGCGAATGACAATGGACTCGGAGCTGTGGGGGATGGGGATGGTTGGTCTGCGACAGCTTGAATTGAACGTCGTGGAATGGGCGCCAGTGACACGTCAGTCAAGCTTGAAGCTTGAAGCTTGAAATATTGAAGGTCAACGCCGAGTGCTGGCGCATTGGAAGGGCGATAAAACCGTACGTACAGATAAATCGGGCCCGCTTGGCTCTCCACAAGGACAAGGCTAAGAACCGCCATCGAACGTCCATTCAGAAGCCTGTACCCACATCCCACTTCGACATCTGTATCTGTTATGTATGCAACGCCGGACGTTTATGTTCAGGTTCAGGTTCATTGAGGGAGTGGAGCAGGGGGCCTCATGCTGGTGGATCCAGACCCGGTCCGGGATTACTGCTGTTGGTTCTATTTACATTCGAACTCCGACAGGAGCACAACGACTCTTCCCTTTGCTGTTCGTCTCCTACGACGGGGAGCCGTCCATCGAGACTAGCTAACACACACTTTGTCACGTACTGCCCCTCGACGATGCCCTGGGTTCCACCTATGCGCGCCATTTTCAGAGCCCGAACAAGTTGACGAAAGAAAGTTAATGAATCGACTGGAAGGAGAGCAGCGAACGTCACAGCTGAGAAATGGACACGGGCCTCTGAGGTCTGAGGAAATGGACATCTGGTGTTGAACGTTGAATGTCCGGTCGAGTTCTTGCAATAAAAAATGTTGATCAAGTTGTGACGCCTAAGGAACGTGAGGTTCGGCGTCGAGTACGGATGTCCCAACGAAATTCCTTGTTCAGTGGCGGTTGTGACGAAAAAAAATAGAGAAGTGGACAAGGGCGGAGGGTGGAGCGATGCGTAGGAAATATGTGGTGCGCGGTCTAGGGAGAGGTGGGGGTATGGAGCTCTGACTTGGACTTGATATCAACCCAATGAATTCATAGCTGGTTGTAGTGTCCAGCTTTGCACTCTGAACCACGATAGGGGTCGCTCTCCACAGCCTGGGCGATGTAGCGTTGGGTTTCGGGGATTGAGAGGTAGACCTGAAGGCAGCCTCAGAAAAAGAGGTCGAGACCTGCGTGATGATAGCTGAGCGCTCCTAGCGTCGATGCGGTAGCAATGAGTCGGCCCTCTTTCTTGACATATGATGGGCAAATGCAGGGGAACAAAACAACGCAGTGGGGATGATTCTCCTGCAGCGGAGGGTAGAAGGAGTATTCCATGATGAGGAGTGCGACGCAGAGACAAGGTCGCAAATATTCGATAGTGGCGAGCCTCGGATAGTCGATGGGCCCATCATCCCATCTTCCAAACATTCTCTCCTGCCGTTCACATCTCTTTTTCGTAAATTAGGTCGTTCTTCATGGTGGTCGCATACAACGCGGAAGGAATTTGTCCCAACGTGGTCGATAGCTGAGTCCTACAATATGACATTGGGTCTCTGCCCCCAGCGCGGTCAGTTTGGCGAAGAAAGGAGACACGGGAATGATAGGTGTACCATCAGCTCGAGTTGGATTTCCATCAGGCCTCTTTCCCCACATCCGCTCTACGTGTCTAGTGTCAGGGTGATACGTCAAAGGAGATTAAAGAATCTTGCTCACGAAGCCAAAAGAAGCGGGCAAAAATGTCTTTACACCTGCTGCTACATGACAAAAATGGCCGATGGTGGGGATTGCGGGGCTTGATACTGGCACTGACGCAGGGACTTCAGACCTGATTGCAGGGAGTTCGACGCCCGATGTTTAGCGTTGCGATGTCGGGAAAGTAGTTTTCTTGGAAAAGAGGAATATAAACCCAAAGAGACTTCGAGATTTCGAGGCCGTTTGTTGGATAGCCAGTAAGGCCTGCTCGGAACACGTCGATTAGTGAGATATTTGTATCTGCGGAGGGTGTCTTGCAACGCGAAGTTAGGCCTTGCAGGCCTTGACGTAGAGACAAGGTCGCGTTCAACGATGGTGCGCCTCGAACAGTCCTAGCAGTACCAGCAGCGAACCAACACCCCGGTCTTACTGAGGCACTCGCGATGCCCTCGATGGGGGGGACTTGGATCGACGAGGCGAGCTTGCGAGGATGGTACCCTGGCCTAGAACTAGGCCGAGAGTTCGGGATTCGCATATTGCGGGCGGTTGGGGAAGAAGAGCGAATTAGGGACCGGAATCTGTGCGAAATGTGAGGAATGGCCGACAAATGTGGAGAGAAAGGCTTACCTATGGGCTGAAATTATCCTCTATAACTTTACCTTCCGGATTTTCGACGGCAATACACCCACTCATTGAGAAGAGAGGGAAATTGCAAATCATGAAGGCAGAAAAACGATCGTGTGTGGGGCGATGAGACAAATGAAGGATAAAGGTCACAAAGAACTTATAAGGAGGAAATTCAGAGCGTAAGAGGAACGTACGAGCAAAGAAGCGAGCGTCTAGTGTGGAGGCGGAAAACGATGGGAAGAGAAGGAATAAATTATAATGAGGCTATTGCCGGGCGCATTTTCACCGGTAGTAATATGCAGACACCATCTCCTTCTCGACAAGTCGAGGGACGGCATCAAAGAAAGGCTCAGTAGCCACGGGTTTAGATTCAGAAGAACCTGACCAAAACACGAACTTGACACTTTGCAACGCTGGGAAATGGCCTCCAAGCAGAAGATCTTGCAGCTCATCCCATGGGCTACGGCAAACAAGGTCGTCTTCTTCAAAGAACCCAATGGCGAGGTGCCGGAGATGCCTATGCGCACCGAGGAGGCGAAGGAACTGCACTACCATCTCTATTACTGGGGAATCCTTAGATGCAAACCTGAATCGAGAGTTGATGGTGGTGATGGAGCGTAGACTGACGGTGTGCTTCAATACAGCAACTAGTGACCGCAACTCTACCCAATAACTGTGTTAGTGACGATGCGACCATAGACGGAAAAGGTCAACTGACCTGCATCGGAGGCTTCATTCAAGCCTCTCACGTCTACATGTTCCAGTGATTCAAACTGCGGGGATGCAGTGGCACTGAAGATCGGGATATACTGGCTCTTGCGATACCCCACATAAAGGGTTTTCAGCGACGACAGAGCCGGAACGAGCCACTCCAACACCAAAGCATCATAACATGTGTGAATGTCCAACCTCTCCAACCGGAATATCGGTGCGGCAATGTCACCTTTGCTGGCCCTTTCGACCCGCACCCAGCAGTCGTTGAAAGTGATCGCTCGGAGATTTGGGAAATAGTCCAAGAAAGTGGGGAGAGCGTGATCCCTATTGATGATATCTCCTAGGCCATCTGGATCCCGCTCTGTCAGCGAAATCTCCTCGAGGCATCTTAACTGCGACAACGCAGGAAAGTCGAAGCGGGTGTTTTCTACCTGATGGCGGATATCGAGGGAGACGACATATGGGGACAGAAGTTTTAACGTGCGACGCAGCACCTCGGAGTGCTGGATCCAGGGCTTGTGATACTGGGCCAAAAGCAGATGCTTAATGTACATCCGAATATGAGGAGTGGATTCCAATCTGGCCAGCCAAGGGAGGGTCCGGGACTCCTTTTTTAAGGTCAAGGAGCGGAAGATATGAGCCTGAGCGGGTGAAACGAGTGCTCTGCATGTTGAGGCACATGCACGTAACGAGGCGTAGTCTTCCTTTGCACCAAGATGGTTGATGATGGCGTAAAGCAACTCTAGGGGCAGTCGGGGAGAGGGCATCTTGGGGGCAAAATGTAGTCCTGCACCGGACCTGCTGTTATATCAGCTTTGACTAGTGTGTGCCCATGAGCAGACCCACATACAAATACAGAGCTGTGTTATCACCAGAGCTGTGTTATCATTTGATGAAAGTTTCGGCGCATCCACCATACAACAGTTGTGATATCTTATTTTAGATCGGAGGCCCACAAGCACACTGCCATGTAGTCTCCCGTAGGCAGACTCCGATATCTTATCTGTTGATGACAGTCGATCAACGATGAGATTGATATGGGAGTCTCTAATCAAACGCGCCCTCGAGACCAGCGTAAAATTTTTCCACGGTTTTTCTTCCCACGATGGGTAACTTTGGCGGATGGGAATGCTGCAACCATCACGTGGTACCCCTATCAGAGCGCGTCGATAGCCGCGTCGAGGACTCTTACGGCCTGACGGGCGCCTTCTGGCTAAAATTGTCCCAGATGTTCTTATCTATTATGTAAGACCCAGCGATGAGATTATCTGCTCTTCCACTGAGTTCCAACCAAGAAGGCTGATATGCAAAGTTGGCATTGCTAGTTGGCCATTGCTAGTTACAGACAAGGAATCAAAGGAATAAGCAGTTATCTGGCATTATATTGTGATCTATGTATTTAAAAATTTGAAGGAATGATTGGTGCTGCAGGATAAAAGTTCCTCAATAATCAGGCAGGGGAATCAGCATGGCATTGCACCGAATATTCACTGACCACAGTCCTGGTTCTCACTTTATTTCAGCCAGATTCATTACCCACTTTTATAAGCACTTTAATTACTCAAAGTGATTCCTAAAGTCAACTCTGACCTGTCTAGCCAGCAGGCTCACCGTTCACATCCACCGTGGGATCTTGTCCCAGTCCCCCAATTCTGACGTTGTAAGGCTATTTGGTAATTAATGAGCCACTCAGGACTCTGTCATGTTATTTATGTTTCACGATGACTTTAGCGTGCACTGGTGCATAGACGCGTCAAGTCGCGAAAAACTCGAGTGGAATAGGGGAGAAACGTGACCGTGGAGCATCAGCGTGGGAAAGGTTACGACGGTCTCGAGGGCGCGTTTGAGAGCAAGCTAACTGCCATGCGGAATTCGTGTTTCTTGTCTGTCGTCTCAATCGTCATCTCATCACGGCTGTCGGCTGTCAATGTGTTCAAATGTCACCCTCCACACACCTTGAAGAGCCGAAAGCCCTTCCTTGTGTGGGCGCCAACCCCTTTCGCTGCAATCTTGGACGCGGTCAAAAATTATTGCATATCTATCGACCTCTATCCAAGTGCCTTCGTGGACAACGAAATCGGGAAGACCGAGTATTTGAGAGCGGGCAGGCGTCAAGGCCACTTAATCGTAAAGAAGACCTTAGTCTTGATCTTCGCATTCGACACGTAGGACGCGTAGAGCGTTGTTGGAAGGCTGGATAGTTCGTGGCTCGCCTTGAGAAATGAACTAAGCGTCGGAAACTTATCGCTGAGCGACTGGGCAAAGGGCAAAGGGCACAATATGCGGGCTTACCGATGCGCTATTTCCGTGTCAAACCGACGTATCTCCATCCCCAACGGTAAACTCAAGACTGAACTTCGGCTCCGCGCGACGGTCCAGGAGGACATTCTCTCTGGAAGCAGTCATGTTCGTTAAGTACGAAAAGGACGAGGTTTCCCTCAACGTTCCGAGGAAGAGGGTGCTGGAGAAGGAAGGGAGTTTGCCATAGGCATGGGACTCGATGATCAGCGCCGACGAGGACGAAAAACAACCAGGAGGGGGTGGAGGGGTGGAGATGATGCTCCAAGTGTTGAAGATACATCCGACGGATTTCTGGTGCGAATGGAAATTGGAATTCGGATAGATATTGAATGTTGAGGGAGTAAACAAGGGTTCAACGTTATTAAGGAAGCGCCTCTCGCACAACTTTAGTCCGAGTCAACGGTACGTCAGCAAGATTGAAGGTTGATGTGAGTATGGCGTTGAGTGGGCGATGATCACAGGAACCCATTACACGATTTAGAAAGAGGGATCAGCAGGTGTGACGACTCGGAAAGCAAAAGAACGAAATAGACTACAAGCAGAAAATAAGTACACGTACGGCAGGAGGGTCTTCCTCGTCCAAGGGTTCGAACTTCCCACACAGCCTTTGTGTCTTGCGACCTTGATTTTATTTGGCCAAAAGCGGTGAAACCGAGTGTAGGGCCACGGCGGAAGCTGGCTGGAGTTACGAAGATCATCGGGGCGATTGCAGGGATCGGATATTAAGATGGGTCTTGAACGCCAAAGCTCGGAGTCATGGAGATCGTGGAGACCGAGAAGAGTGGGATGGGAAATTATGAAAAAAGAGAATGCACGCGTCCTGATGGTGCGAAGCCCTGAGGTCTAGAGGGACAAAAAGGGGTGGTGTCTGCTCGTTTGACGGTGACGAGGGTGGGCTCTAACTTCGATAACGACGAAAGACCCGCTACCAGAATTTCGACATCAGCGTCAAGGTAAAAAGTAGAGGAAGCGAAGAAACATACGAAGATAAGCCGACTCGTTGTCACCTCCTCCCGAACCCTTCAATATTGATACTAGAGATCACACATTCATGAATTCTAGAGGCAAAAATTTATTGAAATGAGTGGGGCACAGGAAAAGACAATGAGCGGACCTACAGGAAAGAATAAGATCATTTCCAGGCTGGCGTATGCACCATATTCTGAGACGAAAGGAATGGGCGGCATGTTGCTGTTGCTTCTCCATCTTGTTGAAACCACATAAGCTGTAGAGACCAGCAGGGCCGCGTCGTTGGTTCGAGTGTGGGAGACGTGTCAATCGATCAACGCCTCAGGCCCAGGCACCGTACAGAGAACAAACGTATGTGAGAGTTGGGAAGGGGACTTCTGTGCGTGTAATGAAAACCCTGGGTGTGGAAGATGTCCCGAGAGTGTTTGGGAAATGACAATAGACTCGAGCTGTGGGGGCATGGCAGGTCTGGACGCTTTGAACTTGAACGTCGGGAACATGGCGTACAACGTCGTCGGTCAATGCTTTTGGGAGGAAAGGCGGTTGTAATGTTGCGCTGGACGTGTATGATTCACGTTTGTTGATGTATATCAGGTGACGGACGTTGGGCAGGAAACCACAGCACGAATGCGAAAGATCACTGTACGCCTCGCGATACTATCAGGATTCAATCATCGAGGGAGAAGAGGGCGTCGAGAGAGGGGGAGAAACGGTACGGAGCCTGAGATCTTCTTCGAGGTTCCAGGCCGTTTCAACTAGTCCAGTGAAGTCATCCTTTGGTTCGACCTCCACGATATAATCCGTGCATTTCCCTAGCTGTCATCTTCGAGGTTTTGAGTCCTCGAAGAACGAATGCTGAAATAGATCGATCGTTAGAGATAGGTAGTAGAGGTAACAAGGAGTGATAGGGCGAAGAAGGGGGCCAATAAGAGGGGTATTGGGGCCCGGGCATTTTCGGTTGTTGAGGATGTCTATGGCGATCGCATGATGCGAGATGGTCCGTGTTGAAAGGAGACAAGAGTTCACATTCAGCGCTCTGGGTTGATGAACTGCTGCCTGTAGTCGATGTTGCGATCGCGAACGAGGTTGAGGCTTGAGGCTAAGCGCTGCTAAGGTCGATGCTGACACTCAGTGCTCAGCATCGGCATAGGTTGGTGGTGAGCGATGAAGCGCAGAGGCAGCGCGAGGCGACCTAGGAAAGCGGTAAGAGAGTGACGAATGCAAGGCGAAATAACGCACCTACGAGCAGAAATTTCACCCAACATCGTCTTCTGGACCTAAGATGTACGGTAGAGGAAGGACGAGACGAGGAGATGGTGATTGGGTGAAGGGGATGATGCCGAGGTCCAGTTGAGGTTGAGGGGTTTACTTCGAGAGCGCGAAGCTCTGGAAGGAATTTGGAACGTGAGGTGGTCCGCGGATGTTGAACTCGGTATGGCAGGTTGTGTGGCGGTGGCGGTGGGATACAGCGAGCCCGTCATGAGTCCAATATTTGTTCCTTGAAATCACAATGGGAGGGAGCAGCCCTGGCAGCTGGAGGTCGTCGACGAACCAAAGAGGTGAGGAACGATGGGCACCCGGTCCGGTGGTCACCGCTGCCGGTTCTATTCTCATTTGAACTCCGACATGCCTTCCCCTTCGTTGCCCGTCTCCCGAGTGCGTACATCGTCCGCCATCGGGTTCAACGAGTTCAAGTTCAAGACCCCGGACTCGAGCCCAAAATTCGAAGCCTGCGTCTCCGCTTCCTCACCGCGTCCTGCAGCCGCCCAAAATCATCTTGCGGGTTGTAGATAGGAGACCCAGAGGTCGTGGGACTCTGATGGGATTACGTGTGTATCACGACGTTTTCTGGTTACGGTTTTGGGCTCGTTCCTGCAACGTTCCCGTACATGTTGCTCCATTTTCATTTCGCTCATTCTCTGCCCAAGTCCACGTTAACTTCTTCTCCGTTTAAAGGCCTTCGGCGTTTCAGAATAATTCTGCAATGGCGGCTACAAGGAATGGCCATGTCATTCACAAGTCATTCAAGTTCAAGAAGAAATGCTGGATTGATGCTAGAAGACATCGGTGTCGGATTATAAGATCTTAAATGTCTGCAGCTGCCTTGCAGGACGCTGCTGCTAGATCGGGCTGCTGGCACACATCATGTGTGTTTCTTAAATAACGCACCATTTCGGCAGGTCCAGGAGCTGTGCTGAGGATCACGAGCGTGCTTCCCCAATGCTACGTCATCCTTGCTTCAGAACGTCGGCTGTACATGCTAACTTGAACCGATCTGCCTATCGTTATATAAGTGCGGACTCTACACCATGCTTTTAGTTCAGGGCTCTATCAAGATGAGCAGCTCGTCAAGGGTGTTTTCCTTCCTAACAGCCTTCGTTGTCATCGCACTCGCCAAATCTTCGTCTGGTGCCGTCGTCGACCCCACTGTCCTTGATGCGTGCCCGGGATACAGTGCCAGAAATGTCACGACTAGTCGCAGTGGATTGACTACACAGCTTTTCCTGCGTGGGCCTGCCTGCAATGTCTTCGGGAACGACGTGGACAGGCTTTCTCTCAGTGTTGTGTACGAAACAAGTACATCTTCTTTTTTTCCTGTTACATTCATGTCACTGAACGCATTTAAGGGAACAGAATCCATCTCAAGATTACGGACAGCTCACAATCCCGCTACGAGGTCCCAGAATCCGTCTTTCCTCGTCCTCACTTTCAGCCCGTGCTGGCAAGATCGTCCAATATCCAGTTCAACTACACCGCCTCGCCGTTCTCCTTCTCCATCTACCGCACGTCGACCCACGAAGTCCTCTTTTCGACGTTGTCGCACCCAATCATCTTCGAGCCGCAGTACCTGCGTGTCAAGACCCGGCTTCCGGCCAACGCGAACATCTACGGACTTGGCGAGCACACGAACCCCTTTCGCCTGCCCACGGACAACACGACCTTGACCTTGTGGTCGCGAGACGCATATGGGGCCCTACCTGGCACGAATCTGTACAGCAGCCACCCTGTATACTTTGAACATCGTACCACAGGTACCCATGGGGTACTGCTGCTCAACTCGAACGGGATGGACGTGAAGCTTAGTAGTGGCGAACCCGGTGGGGCGGCGTTAGAGTATAACGTTATCGGCGGCGTCCTTGACTTCTACTTCTTTGTTGGGAGCGAGAATGACCCCGCTGAGGTGGCGAGGCAGTATGCAGAAGTCGTTGGGCTGCCTGCGGAGGTTCCCTACTGGGGCTTTGGGTTCCACCAGAGCCGTTATGGATACAAAGGTGCGTCTGCTCGTCGGCTCAGGATTGGAGGTACCCAACCCATTATCCGGCAGATTTCGTCGAAGTCGCAAGTGTCATTTCGAGATACGTGGCTGCTGGTATCCCGCTGGAGGCAATGTGGACAGATATCGGTGAGTTGTTTACTGTCTCTTCTGACTCTAGCTAGGTTCACTGACAACCTAGGTTTTGCAGATTACATGGATCGGGGGAGGATTTTTACTGTGGATCCAGCCTACTTCCCACTCCCAAAGATGCGCGAAATCGTCCAATACCTGCACGATCACGACCAAAAATACAGTAAACATCTTGACCTGAGTGTATATCTGCTGATCCGAGTGTTCTTTTTTTGCCAGTTCTCATGAACAACCCTGCCGTGGCATACCTGCCTGACCAAGGCTACCCCCCCTACAACCACGGAAAGGAGTTGGACATTTGGATGAAAGCTGCCAATGGCAGTGAGAGTTTGGCAGTGATCTGGCCTGGTGTTGCTGTCTTCCCCGGTCGGTTCCATTCTGATAAATGTTTTGGTCTGTTGCTTATTCGAGTTTCGTTGCAGATTGGTTTCATCCCGATATCCAAAAGTTCGATTCTCCAGTACTTTACCCTCAGACCTTTCTAATCCTCTAGTAGGTACTGGACTGACGAGTTCCTGTCGTTCTACAACCCAGAAACTGGCATTGACATCGATGGTGTCTGGCTCGACATGAACGATCCAGCCAACGTATGTTTCATTTTTCCTCTTCATCACAATGCGCTTCTACGCCATATGGCACTAGTTCTGCGACCTGCCTTGCGACAACCCGTATGAGCAAGCCCTCTTGGAGAACGTGCCGCATCCTCGTCCATCGCCTCCGCCAGGCTCGAACATGCCAATTTTCGTTAATTCTTCTTCAAGCACTAGTCAATTCAAGCAGCGAGAGGATCTCTTGAACCCCCCGTACGCGATCAACAATGTCGCTGGGCCGCTCTCCAGATATACCGCCTCCGTACTTATATACGTCTCCTTCCTCTAAGAACACTCATAATCATCTTCCCCACAGACGGATATCATCCACGCGAACGGCCTCTCCGAATACAATACGCACAACCTCTACGGCACAATGATGACTGTCGCAACCCGGGACGCAATGCTCGCACGTCGCCCGGGCAAGCGTACCTTCATCATCACCCGCTCGACATTCCCTGGTGCTGGGGCCTATGCTGGCAAGTGGTTGGGTGACAATTTCAGCTCGTGGGAACACTATCGGTTCTCGATTGCGGGTATGCTGGCGTTTGCGAGCATCTATCAGGTCCCGATGGCTGGGAGCGATATTTGCGGGTATGGTATGGTTATACTTGAGTTTTTTTCCGATTATTCGATCAAGGTGACTTATAGGTCATGAGCCTTGTAGGTGGAAATACAACGGAGAACCTCTGTGCTCGATGGGCTTCCCTGGGCGCCTTCTATCCGTTTATGCGTAATGTGCGTTGATCTGATTTTCGGTATGCCTTTATCTCGTCCTAAGCTGTCACTTATACAGCACGATGAAAACAATGCGATTAGCCAGGAGTTCTACCTCTGGCCGACGGTCGAGCAAGCAGCAAAGAGCGCGATAGACATCCGGCACGTTTCGATCACTCTGAAGCACTTCGTGTTGCTCATTCAATCCTCCAGTTATCGTCTCATGGATTACATCTATACCGCCTTCCATCAGTCTCACATTGACGGCACGCCGGTCCTCCATCCGCTGTGGTTCAAATACCCGAAGGACTCCAACACCTTCGCGATCGAGCATCAATTCTTCTATGGCGACTCTATCCTCGTCTCGCCTGTCACAGACGAAGGCGCGACCTCTGTCTCCATCTACCTCCCACATGATATTTTCTACGACTTCGCCACGCTCGCCCCACTCCAAGGCACTGGCTCCTCCGTCACCCTCACTGACGTCGATTTGACAAAGATCCCCGTGCACATCAAGGGCGGCGCTGTCCTACCCCTGCGCATCCGCCCAGCGATGACGACCACTCTCCTCAGGCTGATCGACTTCGAGTTTGTCGTGGCCCCCGATGCACGTGGCACGGCTGCTGGATGCCTCTACATCGATGATGGCGAGAGCATTGTTCAGCAGGCGACGACGGAGGTGGCGATGGAGTTCTGTGGCGGACGGTTGACGGTCTCGGGGCAGTTTGGATATACGACTGGTGTCAAGATTGAGAGAGTTAGATTCTTGGGAGTGGCAAGATACCCGGGGAAAGTTTTCCTCGATGGGAGGGCGGTGGATAGCTCAGCGGTGGTGTACCACCCGGACACGAAGGTTCTGGATGTTACGATTGCGGTGGCATTTGAGAAGGGATTTATCGTGCAGCTGCAGAATCAAGGAAAGGCTGGTATTTCATGGTTTATGGGTCTCGTCTTTCAGTGGTTGTGTCAAATCCTCCACCCTGTGTGTCCTGTGCTGTAGTAGTCGAATATTCCATGCCCTCTTGAGTCCTACCGTACATGTCACATGTGCGCTCCTCCGTCTAGCCTTGTTGCTTAGAGTAGCATATACAGGCATAGGTCTACATGTCGACAAATCTCGTCTGCTATTACTACACCCTCTAATTAGAATCGTCCTGGTTCTAGATAACGACCATGTCGATGGTTTGCAGCGTATTCTTCCGGCATGCTAAGAATGGGGCGGCCCGTCATAGTCCGCGATGCTCTTTTGGGGGCAGCTCCCACTTGAGTGACACTCATACGCACCGCGGGCCCTACTTAAGCGCGTGGTCGGTGAGACGCCGGTGCCACTGGTCGAAGGCCCACTGGAGTCGATCGAGGAGCCACCAGAAGTATTTGACCGAGTGGCATCATCCTCCATCCCATCTAAGAAGGTCCACGGAAAGTGGAGCAAAAAATAGGTGTCAGGCAGAAAAGGCGTCGAATGGGGAAAAAAACATACAGATGGGGACCCGTTCGCGCCTCCTCAAGGCTCAGGGTTACATACCAACGGCGTAACCAAAATCCTTCACGAGTCGGCGTCCGACTCCTGGATCGACGTCTGCAATTTTGAAGCGCACGACCAGAGGGTCCAGCGTCGTTCGAGATGGATGGGAGAGGTGATCAATCGATCAGAGCGAGAAAAGGTATGGGGACTTCAGAGCGTGTGATGCCCTCCCTGGGTGTGGAAGGTGTCTCTGAGAGTTGTTGGGTGGGAATGGCGAGCGATAGAGCTGTGAGGGATGGTTGGTCCGGGACAGCTTGAATTGAACGTCGCGGAACGGGCGCTAGCAACGCGTCGATCAAGCTCGAAGCTTGAGGCTTAAAAGGTTGAACGTTGAATGTTGACGTCGAGTGCTGGCGCATTGGTAGGGCGACGAAACGTACAGACAGATCGGACCGGCTCGGCTCTCCACAAGGACAGGGCTAACAACCCCCATCGAACATCCGGAAGCCTGTACCCGCATCCCACGTTCAGGTTCGTTGAAGGGGTGGAGTATTCAAGGGACGGTGGGCAGGGAAACCACCACGTCACTATATTCCTTGCAGGATATAAGCATCAGGGATAAGACTGAGGCGGGAGAGATGGAGAAACTTGAAGCGTACAGAGAGATCCGTTTGACACTGTTTGAGGATACGAGCCGTTCATAGTCGACCGTCTGTCCACGAAGTCCATTCTCGAAACCCTGGTACGACCTCCATGATGTAATCCTCGCATTTCCCTGGTGTCATCTTCGAGGTTTTGAGTCCTCGAAGAACGAATGCTGAAATAGATCGATCGTTAGAGATAGGTAGTAGAGGTGACTGGGACTGATAGGGCGAAGAAGGGGCAGATAAGAGGGGTATTGGTGTGCCTGGGGCTTTTCGAGTGTCGAAGATGGCTATGGCGTTCGCATGCTGAAAATGGAGTTTGAGACGCTCTGCGTTGATGAACTGCCGCCCGAAGTCCGAGTCGAGGTTGAGGCTTGAAGCTGATGTCGATGTTGAGTACTGAGTACTGGTTGTTAGCATCGAGATAGGTCCGTGGTGAGCGACGAGCTCAGAGCTCAGGCAGCACGACACGACCTAGAAAAAGGGTAAAAGAGAATGACGAAAGCAGGGCGAAATAACACACTTCTGTATTACTATTTGGAACCTCAGCCGATGTGGATTAGGGTGATGTGGTTCGCAGATGTTGAACTCGGTGAGGGTGGTAGTGGTGGTGGGATACAGTGAGCCCATGCCCATGAATTCGAGCCGTTGAGGAACCGAACTGGTAGGCAACGATCGAGACCCGGTCCGGTGGTCGCCGCTGCCGGTTCTATTTTCATTCGAACTCCGACGTGCCTTCTGAGGTCCCCCTTTCCTGCGAGTACGTACACCGTCCGCCACCGAGTTCAACGGGTTCAACTTCACGACCCCCAGACTCAAGCCCAAATTTCAAAGCCCGCATCTCCACTCCCTTCCTAAACCCGTCCCTCCGCGCCTCTCAAGCCTCCGTGCGCCGCACGCCTCTCCGAGCTCCTCCACCTTTCGTCCGCCTCTCGCTCCTCCTCTTGACGACACCTGCACACACTCAACGGTGCAACAAGGATTCAATTCGCCTCCGCTTACTCTCCTCTCATCCCTGTCACCCTTCCGCGTCTCCTCCAATCATCTGCTCGGACATGGGATTCTAGCGTGCCATACCCCTCCTCTCTCCGACCAGGGAGCCATATCCAAATGTATTCTAACTCCAACAGGAACCTCACTGTCAGCTGCTCGCCTCCGGGGTGGCGTACACGCTTCTCTAAATCTAGAGATGAGGAATGCTCAGTTGTCGAGTCTGCCCCCGGAGCCCCCTCTCCGTTCCCTCTCCGTAGGCTTGCCCTTCAGCCCCCTCTCACCCCTATCTGCATTCCCTCCTGCATCCGCCCTTCTTTCAAGCATCCTAAACCTACTCTGCCTCGGGCTCTCCGGAGCCGGCTCTCGAAGGTTTCACCACCTTCCCCTACCGTCTACTTTACTAAGCATTGTACAGAGCCAGCCTAATGCTGTAGGAGTCGTCGTTACCGTCGGCTCTCACCCTCTTCTGTCTCTGTCTCCCATCTTGATGCCCTTCATCGAAACCGCTGCTCGCGACTCGTCGCGGCCATCTCCAAGACGTTCCAGTTGCCAGAAGGATCCCTCATTCAGGGCGTTTCATCTGAATTCCCATCCTCCGAATAACGCAACCCTTCTCAACACTCGTTCTCTTGCGCTCCAGACGACCTCCCGCTATCGCCTCCACCGCCGTCTTTCCCATTCTTAGAGCACACGCTAACCCCCCCTCCTCCGCCGACCACCCATCGAAAGACCAGATACCTCGCATGTCAACCCCTCTCTCCGAGTCTGCAGACGAACACTGAAATCTCTAATCGGAGGCCGTGACGTGAAAGAGGTCGATAATGGGAATCGATTTTGGGACAGAGCATGTATGATGAAGTGTTCGAAGCTCTGTGGACGCCAGCCACCTTCCCATCTGGTCTTGCGCTCTGGACATGGCTTGGTATTGCTGTATCACTACATGGACCCGGACGACAACTCTTGCGCTGACAGATATCTACCTTCCCTCAGAGTCATTGCACCTCCGTCTGTAGCTCTCTACTCTCCATCGGCCCATCCTCACACAGATTCCCGTGCACCACGTCGCCTTGCGAAGCTGAAACTCCGACTCTTTCCCTGCGATCCGTGGTCGATTAGGAACTAACTGAAGACCTCTTGGGCTCAAAACGAATCGTCGGCTCTCCGCGGGACGTCTGGGAAAGGAGCGGTATAGGCCAAGTTGGCTTTTGGACCCCCGCTGCCTCCACTCAATCTCATCCATCCGCCCCATCTCAAACCTCCGCCTTCAGCGCCCGGCCTTAATCCCATACGGACGACAATGCTGGGACCAAGGGAATCGAACTTGAAGATCGTCTCCAGGAACCCTGCAAGGTGCTCACGGATTCAGAGGATCGAAGAAATTGCACATGTCCTCGTCGGCCTTGTGTCACAGCCTATAGGACCGAATTGCCTTCAATCGGCGAGCGCTGTGCGCTGCGACCCAACGACATTGTCCGCTAACGAGCACCCGCTGCGGTCTTCATTCTTCCGCTGCTATTTCTCCAAACATCCGGGGATCCTCGTTCGGGCTCATCCAACCCGCCCTCTTCCATCTCCCTCGGTATAGTCTATGCGTCGTTACATGTATTCAAAGTTCAAAGCATCGCCCCATGCTCGAACCTCCGTCTCGGCCCGCCTCAGCCTCCTCCTGCCCGACGTACACTTCGCAAACTATTCCAAAGACAACCCACTCTGGAAAGCAGATTCAGCGATACGCAAGTGACTAGACATAGTTGGAGGCAAGGATGGGCGCCGGCGCTGTCGTCGAAATCAAACATCGCTTTTTTGCGCTAGCAGTCGAACCGCGAGTTACCGTCTGCGTTTCCGGTTCAACGGCTCCTGGAGTACTACTACCCGCATCGGCACTCGTGCTCTTCGCCTCGTTTTTTGCGCGCTTCACTGGCGGGAGAGGCTTTCGAACTCTTCAGGGCTGTACGCCGCCGGCCTCGTCGGTGGACCTCCTGGATTGCGCACCTTCATCTGCTCTAAATTTACGAACGTCATATGTATGTCCTTTCCGTCTCTAGGGCTTACGTACCCCGGAGGCCCAATTCTCCTTCGTTTACTATGCGCATGCTCTAGGTGGTCTCCCTGGAGCTCTCCTCCGCGGTCGCTGTTTTCGTTCGGACGCCTTTTGTTCAAGTTGACGATCTAATGGATGACGGCACTGGTTGACAGCTTCTCCTTTGTCACTCGTACGATTATCTAAGGTGACCTTCCCGCCCGAAGCCTCGAATGCGCTAGATAATACCCCTTCGTTGAACCAATGATGTAAAGGCATTTGAGAATAATGTCCTGGAGTCGGCCTCACCAATGCCAGCAGTCGACCTCAAAACTTCGGCCTCGTTCGCGACGTTGATATTGGTTCAAGCCAACGTTTGCAACGGCGGATCCTCAATGTTGAAATGTCGAACGATGAACTCTTTCCTCTCAACGCGCAGTACTCCACTGAATACCTATCTGCATACGCATCTGACGACCCGAGGAGGCTTCTTCAACACATAGAGGGCCACATTCCCCAAATTCCCCTCCTCTCATATCTTTTTCGCCCTATCGATCCCAATCACCTCACCGAACGAATCCTCCTCGGCCCCACACGCTCCTCGGACGCTCTGCCACTATTTCAATAACCGTTCTGGAAAGACCCAAGACCTCAAAAACCGCATCGCTGAAGGGGCGCAGTTGCATCGCAGAGGTTGAAAGAGGTTGCAAATGAAGGCTTCGTGGGTGGACCGTTCGTTCATGAGTGGTTGGTAGCCTTTCGAGAGGAACCAAATGAGCCGCTATCGTACGTTTCTCCGTCTCCTCCGCCTCTGCTCCCTGACGCTGTCAGATATCTCGCAACACGTATAGAAAACTATAGCATGTTCGAATTGTGATACACTTGGCGGTGTGCACTTTACTTGCGCCCTGCTCAACGTTCAAGCCTCTTCGTGGTCCAGCTTTCGAGCGCCATGCCTCTTTTGCTCTGCTCCGGGTACCCAATCGAAGGAGTAGAGAAGGTCGTTTCAAGGTGTTTGAGTGGATGTCAGGACATCATCATGTTCGTCAGCCCATCCGTACGTCGCATTCCTGCCCACTCGTCTTCCTATCTAAATCTGTTTTGGCTCGACAAGAACTATACGAAGGCACCCAACACATTCAAGTGCAGTCAAGTCCGAAGGTTTGTCGGTGCGAGAACGACGGACCCTGAAGGGTACCCCCATCGACCTCAGCCGTGCATGGTACACTGCCTCTGCAGACAATTGTTACGAGGGGGTACGGGTATCCGAGTGCTATGCCGCTTCGGAGCTCTACCCCGTTACTCCCTTCCGTCCGCTCAGACCCTGCCGGGTGGGCAACATTTAGAGGATGATGGCATAATCTCTTGCAAATGTGTGTGTGGAATATTCACGTTATGAGGCTGTATCACGTATTCCTATCTGATATACTTATCATCGCCCCATACCCTACACCCCATTGGTTTGTTCATGCGGCCTATGAGGACCTTGGTACACCGTGAAGACTAGAATAACCAACTCAATTGGTTTGTCACCGCCTGATCCTTCCATTTCATCCTTGTTGAACCAAATTGAACTTTGCGCAACTGTCTCCCATACCCGTCGAGTATCTGGTCAGCATCTCAACGAGATAAGCTCGTGCGATCTGTCTCTAGCTGCTGTGCCATTGGCCATTTTCTCTGGTCTTCTATCAAAGTGCGGGTAAGTAGGGAGTCTAGTATAAGTTAGTGTTGTGTTATTAGACAGGGGAAAACCTTTTTAGTGTGATAAGACTTTCTGAGTGGGATGGTCCGTGGGATGGTGTGACGAGTGACTGAGCACGCAAGCAGCGTGGCGCGCACGTAAGCAGGCGCCTAATTGTGGCCCGTTTCCTAAACGAGCGACCGCTTGACGCGGCGGCGGGTGGTGGCATCGAAAACTATTACCTCTGCTCTTCCCTTCACTGCACTTCAGGTTGAAGTTCATTGGACGTGTCATGTCACCCACTTTGCGAGAGTTGCGAGATTATCGCGCCTTTGTACGTCCTGTAGACTCCCTCATCACTGAATCAGACTTATACAGACGTTTACAGGTATTTCCAACTTGTTTAGCGGACGAATATCATCCACAATACCTCAGTTTCGAGTCTCAGGATGCTTGGGTGCTGCCGGCTGCTTTTAAGTTTTTTTCTACACACATGAAGACCCGAAACATCTCTCAAGAAGAGGAGTGCGCTTGGGAGGAGGAACCTTTGGAGAAATTAAGAGATTACCGTCGTTTTGTGCGTCCTAATTTTTTATATAATTCCTAGTATTCTTACCATCGCTCAGATTCTTCCTGAAGCGATGTCTTCTGCTTCTTTCTTCAAGATTGACAATGCAGATTGCTGGATTATGAAGGCACCCTTCAACGCATTTCTCATCCACTATGAGGAGCTACAGCTTCAGAGACTTCCTGCCACTCTAATTTCAAGTAGCACAATCACTCCTCGCATTAAAGTCGACCCCGATACTCAAATTCAATCTCTCACTCACCTGGGAAAGAGGAAGGCTGAATATCCTCCTCCCAACGTTGAATTTATTGTCATTTCAGACTCTGAGGACGATGTTACGACCACCCCAGCAGCTTCAACTGATAAGGCACCTGCAAAGCACCCAAAGAAGAAGCCCCGGAAGAGTGGGACTGCACCATTTCAGAGGCAGGACGTCCTTGACCTGACTGTCAAGACCGAGGATGTTGAAATTGTTAGTTCGTCAAGGGCAACACGAGTGCGGACTGCAAAGAAATCGCGCTCAGAGAAAGTCAAGTGGCATGCACCAAATGATGCAAATACATGTATTCGAGTCACGAAGAAGGAGTCGGTTCAGGTCCTAGAGACTCTTGAGACTCTTCCGACAGGCTGGGACGTATCCGAGGCATTGACAGGATATCTTCTCGACCTGACCGACCAGGACCTTGATTTTGGAGACCGAAAAACCATTGATTCTTGGATACGTCATGAGGCATGTATTTTCTACCTTCCTTCAGCGCAAATTTTTAAAAATTTAATCTAGGACCAATGTTCATGGTCTGGGACAGCTGGGCATTCGAGTGGGGACACAGATGTACTTCCTGGCATACTTGGAGAGGAGAAAGTGCGCGTTTGGCGCTGCGAGCTAACCTGTCGGGGAATCAAGATTTGTGAATACACTGACCGGACGCTCCTCGAGGATTTCGAAGGTGGTTGGGAACGAAGGGATGACGAGATGCGACCTTTCACAACTGCTGAATTTAATTTGAATGAAGCAGAATTTCGGAACCCAGATGGGCCATTGAGTCGGTAAGATAACCAATTCAGCATATAATATAATGCCCTTTCTAAATGCTTACTACAGGTTTTATCTTCGAGCCATTGAATCAACGTGCAAGGTTCCCTGTCATGGGAAGCCTGTACTACGAAATCTTGCAAAAAAATCGAACTACGGCAAATCTCATTTCGTTGGCTGCTCAGACTGGCGCCCGGGTGACACCCAGAAACACCGATGTGTCCAGATCGACAAGGATATTGACGAAGAAGAATTTATTGCGCTATTCAAGAACGGAGGAAAGATGAAGGAGGAAAAGACTGTCAATGGCTTTTGCAGCCTGGTTGTACACCCTCGAAGCCACAGGAAACTTTGCTGTGTGTATATTCTGCTGACTCGGAATCTATTTCATTCTCTGACTGTCGTTATCTATAGCTTTCACCCATATCATCAAAGGAAAGGTGGAACCTGGACGCATCCAATTCTACGAGAAGCAATGCCCCTCTCGCCTCATTATTTTAGTTCCTGTGGACCAGAATATTCGGAAAGCCGTTGTTATTCCAAAAAATCCACACAATCATCCTCGCTATTCCCATGTAAAGCCAGTACTCGAGGAGAAGATGAAGCTTGAAGCCTTGGCGAAGGCATCTGGAAAAACGCGCGTTACGGCAAAGGCGCTTCGCATTAGTCCCACAACAGCCACAATGCTCGAAGGCCGCACTTGGGAGGAAACCTTGCCAGGATTCATTGACCATCGTCGCACTCGCAAATTCATCGCTACCCTCAACCTCTCTGAGTACCCAAAAGGGCTGGACTTCGAAGGTATTTGAATTTACATTTGCATTGACACCTAAGTAATTAATTCGTTTCGCTGCTCTCAAGGTGTTCAGTATGAAGCAAATGAACGCGAGATCCATCTTCCAGAGAATTCCCGGTACATACACTCTGTGATCAGCAAAGGCGAAATCAAGCTAGTTGTCACAATGCTCCCCGGAATTATCAAGCACATTCATAGTGTGCGCTTCCTTGCCATCGACTATACCTTCAAGCGGGTTCAGGGGAAATTCAATGAATGGGAAATTGCAACGAACCTTGACCGCTATAACACTCGTTCGTGCATCACCAAATTATATTAACCGTTGTCCTAATTTTGCTTTAGGTGCCACGATGGGGAGTCTATACTGCAATAAGGCAAATAAAGAGGCGTTCAAATTACTCATTGATGAATTCTTCGACGCCATTCTTCGTATTACCAAGAAGAAGCTCGAGTTTCGTCTATTCAATAAAGATGCAAGCCTTCGAGTGCTTATTTTTGACGCCGAGGCTGCCCAGATGCAAGGATGCAGCGAGTCTGTCCTTGTGATGAATGTTCCAGAAATTAGCGGAGTACTCACGAAGGACCCACTCTTAATGGTCCAACACATTGCGAAAACTTGTGTTCAGCATTTCATTCGGTAAGAAAAGCTTTTTAGAAGCAATGGATAAATTCTAACGTGATTTCAAACAGGAATATTGATGCATTGCCTTCGCGCATCGATCGGCTCACAATTAATCGCCTGAAAAGCTTTCCTAGTCTTGCTTCACACGAAGACATCGAAACCTGGAGAAATTTTTGCCTTTCCTCTCCGCATAAGGAGGTAGTCGGTTGGTACCCTGCTTCTCTTGCATCCATTTAACCATTCTAATCGATTTCACAGATTGGTATAAGCAGAAGGTCATGCACCCATGGTACCTTCCCTCGCTCAATGCATTTTTGTCTCCCATGGATCCTGAGAGTTGGAACCTCACTCCCAATGACACGAATATTGCTGAGACATCTCATGCTGCCCGTAATTCGGAGACAGGGATCGGCCAGCCTCTTTTGGCTGCAATTCAAGAGTAAGTTATTTCGTTTTATTTACTTATTAATAATAAAAGCTAATGTTGGAGTGAACAGTGCACGAAAACGAGACGAGGCAATTGCCAAGCAGCTAGACGAGTATGAGAAGAGTGGACTTCTAGGTGATAGATGGAATGGTGCCCGCGACCGTGAAAAGAAGGCGGCTGCACGACGAGAAGCAAACACGCGGAAAACCAAAGCTGTTCGCGCGAGTCAATCAGACCATCAAGAACTCTTACAGCAAATGACAGATCTCTCCGAGAAGCGAGAGCAGTCGCTGAAACGGATGCATGAAATCGACGATCGGATCAAGAATATCCAAGATGAACTTACCCAGGTGTCAAATGTCTCGACAGTCGCAGCCGAGTTGAAAGCGGAGCGTACACAGTTGAAAGCCGAGAGACAGGAGGGTGTTGATAGACGCAGAGAGTGGTCGGCGGAAGCAGCAGTTCTCAGGCGCAGAGTCAACGACATCAAGGAGAACGACCTGAAGGGGAGCCGCGTTTGAGATTCAAGGCCGGCGTCTGCAGCTACAACCCCAACGGCTTCACCTCAAAAGAAAAATCTTCATTCTCGAGGAAGTCCCTCAAAGTCAC
Organism: Cyclocybe cylindracea; assembly: GCA_013376435.1. Taxonomy (NCBI): domain Eukaryota; kingdom Fungi; phylum Basidiomycota; class Agaricomycetes; order Agaricales; family Hemipholiotaceae; genus Cyclocybe; species Cyclocybe cylindracea. The sequence goes on from MPNV01001291.1 coordinate 104,098, forward strand.
CCAGCAAGCTTGGAGAACTGTTGTCTCCACCAGATCCTGAAGATGAAATTGAAATTTATACTGGTCAACTACTCGATATCAATCTAAATATCAACACTGCGGACTCTGAGGGACCGTCTTCGCCAACCAACTGGCAATCTTCCCTGGAATATATCCCATCCATCGATGCAAATTCGGACTGGCCAGCTGTTGACAACGATTCTGAACACAATGGTATTGATACTCTCAGCATGGCTGACTGCGACGCCATATTCGACCGATTTTTCGCCTTGTATCCCGAGGAGATGCCTTAATCAATACGGTTGATAAGATTCTCATTAGCTTAGTCAGCAGGGGATTGTAGGGACATTGTACACCGAGGCGGGGACGGCTAAGGTACAAATTATATATGGATGGAATCCTCTAAAGTAGGGCTACCTGATCAGACCACTTTCATGAGTCCGACGACACTGGGGGTGGGAGGATTAAAAATGATTTATATTCACATTATTAGCACGTGATGACCTTGGATGTGACGCCAAGTGTCACTGCTCGCCGCAGCTGCCAAAGGACTTTCTTAGTGTGATTAGCCCTCACGGGGACTTTCTTAGTGGGATAGCGATCCCACCACACTACTTTGGTCGCCCCTGGTAAGTAGGTCTACAGTAAGTGCCACTTCGGGTCCCAAGATGTCGCCAATGACCGTGATCATCACCTGGCAGGCCACAATCGTCCCAGCCATGGGGTAATTTGCATCGCCTGGAACCAAACATCAAGTAGAGTATTTGAAGGAGGCACTGGACGTGTCATCTCTTCCTTCCATGGCCACAACCGCGCCCCCAGCCTACAATGCACTTTCGATGAAGCCTCCTCTCTACACGATACCCACCCAGTTCACCATTGGATCCTCGCAAACGACAGCGCCATTGGTCAGCATCCAAGAGATAAAAGGACACCTTTTTCTCCTCAACGCATTCGCGGAGCTGAAAAAGCGCAGTCTGATTGCTACGGTGCCAAATGAACCCCTTCCTGAAGGTCGCAGATGGGAGTTGTTTGTTGCATTGGCTGTTGAATGGTCAGTCATCTACCCGGGCATCTGGAGCCGTCCTTACAGATGAATTCTATATGTAGATTTGATACCTGGTGCTGCAGACTGAAACCCGAGGATTCTGAAAAGGGTCCAGATATTGTTTTACCGCCCTTGGACGTCCTCATGGTGCGTTTAAGCATATCTTTCCTCTCTGAAATTCTCTAATCTGGGGGTCCTAACAAGGTATGGCACGCGTATATGTTGAATCCGCGCTGGTACGCAGAGGATTGTCTCGTGAAATCTGAGTGCAAGGTATTGAAGGAATTCGAGCGTCATTTCACAAACGCCTTGGTATGCCTCGTCAGTGTCCTGCTAGATGAGGACTTACCCCAGACTTCCACCCGACAGAGAGGACAATTCCAAATTTTGCTTTCAGGACCTCCGTCCAAAGGTCGTCTCAATTTCTGGGTCTCTCGAACATCTCTCGAATTTGATTTCGTCGACCACATGAGCTCCATGGCGGCACACCTGAAGCGAATTGCTTGTCCTCTTTGTGGATGTTCTGTCAAAGTCGGTTCGTAGTAGTAGTAGTAGTAGAATACCGGCATGGTCCAAACGCTGAACACCGGGTTTCCGGGAGTATCAGTATGCGGGCAAGCAGAAGTCGCATACCGTCCCGGGCTCTGCACCCTTGTATCTCACAAGCCGCATCGCGTTTAAGACCGCCCTCACGATACAGGAATTGCAGGGCAGAGAGACCATTTATTGATGCTCTTGATATATCCAGTGTACAGGAAGTGGAGGAATGTACATAGGAGCACTATTGAAGATGGACAGTACCTCGTGCATGAATTTAGCTACCAGCTTTATAGATCCTTCTTGGTTGATGATGGTCTGCAGGAGTTGCCGGTAGGGTAGCTGTCCTGGGCGAGGGACAGCAGGGCATTCTGCATAGAATTTTTCCAAGAAGGTCATCCTTGCCAGTGTTAGAATATCATTAGCTTCACACTCGAGTATTGCATGTTCGGGCGATTCCACAGCATCCCGGCAGAAGCGGCACTTTCTGTCTTCTCGCGGTATCCGTGGACGTCGATGCTCCGTCCATCTTAAGCGTTCCAATGCAAGGGCACTGGCCAGATAGTAAGACCTGAGACTGCTTTACGATGGCCGCATTTGGCACATGTAGGTAGTGTCTGAAGTCCTTAGTTTCTGGGTGGGCCCCTTCCTCTCATTCCCTGTAGCAGATACATCTTTGGGACTTGTCAATTGAGCGCTGTAGTCTGTCATCATGGCAGATTCTCAGTGATATCATTAACGGTCGACGTATCCATCGATCGTGAGGGTCTGGTAGGGTAATTGGACTCTGAATCTTAATGCTACAAGGCAGACATCTCCAAACAACGAGGTTTATTATCGCTGCGAGTCCATTGAGTCCTGCAAGCTCGTCTCACAAGGCGATCCATATTTAGACCAGTAAGATATTTCAAGAAGCCCAATGTGACATGTGCCCTGCGATAAGCAGGGCATAACAGTGTCTCGGTGAATAAGAGAGTCAGCATGGAGCGCAGGTTGAGTCCAAGTAGGCGGCGCAGAAAGGCGATCTGTATCTCCCCAGTTTGGCCAGGAAGCATGTTTCGGTCAATGATGATTTCGCATCCGTGTACCAGTGTGGGTCGATGAGTGCCATATAGAGTTCCGGCCTTCCCATGGTGGGAGAATACCTACAGAGGATCTAATCCAAAAATAGCGTGTCCATGCTCCGCGCTTTGCTTGCCTTTTTGACATAGTGTTGCTCAAACAAGTTGAGGCTCTTGAGCCTGTTTCGGGATACTAGGTGATACCAACATATGTTTGCTCAGTGGATACTGTTACAGGGCGATCACCAAAATAGAAAGTCCTTTGTGGCGCACTCGGCAAGCCATAGATCATGAGGAATGATTGATCGCATTTATGAGCATGAAGTTGTTCCCACACCACCTTTCTAGCATATCCATTTCCGTTGGATTCCTTCCGGCGTTGTTGATAAAAGGATGATATCATCAGCCTGCTCCAGATGAGAGATTGGGACACCGTAGGCAAATGTCATCAGGCTCAGCCGGCAGGATAAGATCGGCAAGATAGATAATCCAGAGGATAGGGAAGATGTGTCACCAATTAATATCCCCATTTTAGCAAAGAAGGTAGATGAGGTTTCTCCCCGTTGGCGTGCACAGTAGGTCATTTTTCGGTAGAGCTCCGAGCAGTCAAATTTTCCCACCTGCACCCATAGCACGTAATTTTAGCCATAGCGTTGCATGGTGTGTAGAGGGAAAGCATTACTCAGGTCGCAAAACCACAACAATGGAATACCAATGCCTGGCGCTCTCTCTTACTGGCACAGCGAAGAGGAATACATTATCATTTGTCCGTGGCCTTTCGAAAGCCATTTGGTGGGAGGATAAGGTTACTTATCACTACCATTTTGTAGTCGCACTGTGTAGAGAAGGTTAGCAGTTTAGAAAGGCAGCTCTCCCGTCCCACTGCACCGGTAGCTTTCGTGGTTTCATCTGAAGTTCCCTTTCTTAGGATACAATGAGGAGGGTCGAGCCATAGTGCGATACCTCCTCCTATTCATGGCACTCATTTGCAAGGTATCATGAACCCGGTGGTATGTCTTCAATATACTTGAGTCATGCCGTCAATTGCCTGGGGCTGAGTGCACACCCGATCATGTATGTTGCCATTTGCACTCTCCAACTTCACCCATCTGGAATGACCGAGAAAATTGTTCAGGTGTTGGGTTCAATTGTACCTCTGCGGATCCTGGGAGACTGCCTCCATTGAGTTTAGAGGCTCCAATATCAAACTGAGGAGAAGCTGTGCCGATTTCATCCGCCTCTTCAAATGTAGTGGGAGATTCTTCTGTGGATGAAGTTGGCTTGGGCTGACCTTTTATTGTCTTTTATCCTTCATGATTTTTTTTAGCCACCCTCCAGAAGTCCTTCTCTGGTCTCAGCGAGTATAGCATTTGTCTGTTTTCCATCTGTTTTTCCAGTTCCTTTTGGATTTCTGTGGGTGGTAATTCCATCACCTCAGCGTTCACACAGTGAGATCGGCTCAGGAGCTCGTTTCCTCTTCATATGTCTGGATGGTAGATGTCAGATAGCGTCTTTTTGAGAGGATAGCTTTTGGGCAATCCATTCCGTGTTTCTTGGGGCTTCGCGTCAATTGCGTCTCGTCAGAGTCGTGGACTCTCTAGGCAGCAATAGCAGGTTTCTGCGCACCCTCTCCAGCGGAGATCTGCTCTGTCATTGCCTATGGTGGTTGCTGTGTCCCTTACTTGGGATGAATATTACGCGTTGCATCGTCTCTGGATCATAGTGTGATGTCCTTTAGAAGATTCACCATTTGGAACTTTCCACCCCCGTGTCGCGTTCTTTACCGCTAGGTTTGCAATGCTGTCCATTTGCATTATGACCGAGTCTGAGAATTTTCATGTGGTCCTTATGGCACTCTCCAGTTTGCCCGGAGTAATTTAGCATATAACTCTGCTCATTTTTTGTTGATTTCCAGGGACTCGTTCCGAGACGTTGCACCCATTGTTTTCTCCCCAGTAGACCCCTGCACCAGCGGTCGCATTCGCCTTCCCGTTGTTTAGGCAAGCACCATCAGTGAAGACCTCTGTAGCTGTCGCAGTTTCCTTGTATACAGGTCCAAACAATTGTGCACTCTCCGTTTCTTTATTAGGTGGATCCCGTAGGATGCTGGCCATGATTCTGTCGACATGACTTTCCTCTGGGATTGGAGTTGGCATTGTGGTGGTCATCTTTCTCTTTGAGGCAACACGTCTCGAGTGTTTCATAATACCTGAGCTCACAGCTACCTCAAGGGATAGAGGGCAGTGATCAGACCAAGCTGGATCATGATCACCTACCTTGAGTGTTATTGTGTGGTTTCTAGCCTTTTCGTTGCCTATAGCATAGTCAATAACAGCTCTACCACGTGGCTGGTAAGACGTGAATCTATGGTTGGTGTTTCCCAACTCCTCGTCACCATTAAGGACGCAGAGGTTGAAATCCTTCAAGGTCTGTATCAGCCGTCTGCCTCGGGGTGACACAGCAATGTCCTCCGATCTCCTCTCGTGATCATCAAGAGTCCCCCCTCGCCCTATGCGCGCGTTGAGGTCACCCAGAAGATAAATAGGTTTAGTGACTACTGTTGTTGCCGCCAGAGTCTCCAGTAATTTGATGAATGGATCGACATCTGTAAAGTCTGCCCATCGGCTATTTTCAGGGAGGACATAGGCACTTATGAGTATGAGCTCATCCCATTCCAGGACCAGTATGTCCGGACTTGATAAGTCCTCTCGCCTTTGTGGTAGTTTAAGCTCATTGTTCACATAGATCAATATGCCTCCCCAGGGACGGGCAAATAGATGTCGTTCTGGACGGGCAAGTGCCATCACTGTATAGCCGCCTAGACTCTCTAACGTTGTCTCCTGCATTTCAAGCAGGTGTGTTTCTTGTAAGATACAAATATGTGATGTTCGTAAAATATCGGTAAAGGGTGGGCAGGTAAGCTTTGTTGCAATGTCGCCATTGACATTCCAGCACATAATTCTTATGGTAGTATCATCACACTCCAAGGGAACAGTAACAGTCATAGTATTGTTAACGACGCATACATTTTGTTGTGAAGGAGGGACGACATCTATTCCTAAGCTTCCTGCCCCCTCTAGTTTCCCGCGTGGGTGACTGAGATGCGAACATAGTCTGGGGGGGTGTCGCGGCGCCAGGCATTGACAAATTGTATAGCGGCGACGTTGGTTGGGAAGCGGGCGAGGACGTAATTAGCGCGGCCACGGCGAGCACGTATGTTTTGTGACAGCAGATGGGCGTTTGGGAGGTGGTTCATGAGTGCGCGAACTTGACCAGTAATGTCACGCCCCCAGACGAGGGGCCCAATCTCGACATCGGTGGGCGTAGCCACAAACCCGACAGCGAGCGGCTGTTGACCCTGACCAACATGTTGAGGGGGAGGGGCAGCTCCCGGGATGGCGAGCGGGGCGTGTAGGAGGGAGGGAGCGTGCTGAATGTGGTACGGCGGTGGGATGACATTGTCGGAGGCGTTGACGGTCCATGCAGGCCCGAGGTCGGTGACAGATGGTGGTGCGCCATGCATAAGGGCGGCTGCACCAGGAGTGACGATGTCGGTGGACAGCGAAGCTATTTCCGGGCCATTGGTGCGAGGGCGCTTGGACCCGGTAGGGTATGAGTCACCCGAGGGTCCAAGCGAAGCCACTGCCTGAGCTAGCTCGTGAAGGCGGACCTCGATGGATGTGAAGCGGCCGTCGATGGTGGTAGCAGTGGTCGTAGCTTGGGCACGAAGATCCTTGACTGCCTCGACCGTGACGTTGTTCGCCGTAGCCAGGCGGGCAATGGTCGCTTCAATTTGAGAGACTACGGTGGGGAGGTGATTGTCTGGAAGGGAGGTGACATTGCAAGCGAGCTCCACGACCCGCGTCTCGAGGGTGGTTAACTTCTCGGAGATACTGGAGGAGTCGTTGTGGGAGGCAACGTTAGTGGCGAGCTCCACAACACGTGTCTGGAGGGTCGCTATCTTCTCAGAGATATCGGGGGTGCCGTTCTCGAGGCGGGATGCGATGGCAGCAAGGCGCCCCTCGAGAGTCCTGAGAGTCCCATCGATGCGCTTGATGGCTGCTCCTGCGGTTTCGGTCTTGCCGGCCTTGGAGGGGGTCGCCTTAGCGTTTTGTGCTGTCACAAGGCTCAGAACTTCAAACAACTGATGATATGAATCCGAGGACTTGCCTTTGGAGGGGGAGGTCTGTGGCTCTTCTTTGTCGGCAAGGCCATCAATGAGGTCATCCAACTCCCTCTCGAAGGATGGGAGGGTGGCGGAGCGCTCGGCCTGACGGGCGGAGGCGCGACGAGTGGCTACCGCGAGGTTGACTGGGGTCGTAGGTCCGGTAGCATCTTTGGCGGATGAGGGTACGGTTTGGGCGGCTGCGGGGGTTGCGAGGCCAGACGCAGTGGAGTTATCACTGCTGAGAGCGAGATGGCTTGGGGTAGCAGTTGGGGCTGGATCATCAAGGGAGACAATAGCAGGGATTGCGCTAGCGGTAACGGAAGGAGTAGACATTGTGAGGCTAAAGTCTTGTCGAATTGGGTAAGTGCTCACCACAGGACCGGTCGAGGACCTTAAGTACGTTGACCTCTTCGGAGCCCGGCTGATGTTGGCTGCGTCGAGCGTGTTTGAGGATGCGTGACCCTCGTGGTGAGCCGCTTGGATATCTAAAACCCAGCCGCTGTGGTGAGCTGAGACGCAGGGTTCGAGGGGATCCATGTGTCCAGTTGTGGTGCAGTCTTGGGCCACGGATGGGCAACCCTCAGCAGCGATGCGGAATGGCCGACGTTCAACAGAGCTGAGGGACGTGGTTGACGAGAGAAGCAGAGAGCGCAGCGTGGGCGGGGTGATGCCAAGAGAGATGGTTGTGTTTCACGGGTAAGTTCCGCTATCTGATTATCCGATCATGCACGGACCACGTACAGGGGATGCCAGCTGGGAGATACGTCGGGGACGGTGCTGGGGGTGGAGACGGAAACACACCGTGGGGCGTGGAACGAAGGAAGGGTATGGGCTCGCCTGGTGTACTGCAGCGCAGGGCCAGGAACGAGCTTTGTGGATAGTACCAGGTGGAGGAGGATGCGCAGTCTGGTTTCGCAGGGCCACCGGTTCTGGGATGATGAGTAGGCGGTTACTCACCACTCTTGGATAGCGTGTTTCTGCAGACTATTGGGGTGTTCGTATGTGAAGCCGGGGGGGAGGGAGGCCTCTCTGGCCGTTTTACGAAAATCGATGGTGGTGGTTGTGATCAATTGACTGCATTCGTATTCAATAAGCCATTGTCGTTGCTGTGCTTAAATTGCCTATATAGAGCTTCTGAATGAACTCGGCACTGGGTATCTACAGCAGAATTTTGCAGTAACTTGCCCCAAGGACTGTGGTATCACCCATATAACAAAAGAAGTAATGGCTCTTCGGAAGATCACAGACGACCTCGCAGCCATTCCGCCGGCATCACTTCCGAGAATACATTTCTTCATGTTAACATACACCGCAGTGGAACAATATTCAACCCTTTGTCAAGCTCTGATCCCGTGGCTGCGAAGAAAATCAAAGACACAGTCGTAGCCAATGCCAAATCCTTTAGGCTGGTCTGGAACCATGAATACGGGACTCCTGCTTATGTTAAGGAAGTGTCAGACTCGATCATGAGATATAGCAACTTTTCGATGTCCCAACTTGGACGGGCTATGGGACCATCTTCGCGGTTGTAAGCCCCATAGTTCTTCTGCTCTACACTTTAGTACTGATCACCCTGAAGACACTCTAAGATCCTGAGTGCTTACAATGATGGCAAGATATATTCAGTCGAGCTTGTGGGAGCGGTGTTGAGACAAGGATCGTTCGTCCAGAAGATGTACAATCTCGGATGGACCAAACCTGGTTTCTTTGACAAACCAGACGACGAGCTGGCCCTCCAGCATGCTCTGGCACGGTATCATGCGTAAATACTCCTCTAAATCCTTCAAGTTCTCTACAAGGACTTTCGCTCACAGATCGCCAGGTTCCTCGACCTGATGACATCCTCTCCGGCGTCCTTCTTCGTGCCAACTCTCGATATCGACCTTGTCTGGCACACGCACCAGCTCACGCCCTCCAAGTACGAGACCGACTGCATAGCCTACGTGAGGCGGTTCGTCGACCACGACGACAAAATCGAGGAGCTTCGACTCTCCTCCGCCTTCAAGATCACCTGCCAAGCATGGAAGGATCGCTTCGGCATGCCCTACATGCATAGAGGGCCCCCCGCTCCCGGTACCAGCGAAAGCATTGGCAGGTACCTCTCACGGCTGGTGGGCATGTATGCGCCAGCCACGCAAGCACCATCCCGCCTCCTTCGTGATGATCGCACAGACCTACGAAGTGCGACACACTCGCGTAACCGTAATACCGCCCACTTTATGCCAAAGAGCGGGAATCACAGCATGATGAACAAGCTGGACAAGAAACTGGGGAAGAAGAAAGAGAAGGAGGATATAAATGTGCCAAAGATGGTCCCAAATCAGGAGGACTGGGTGCTACATGGTCCGCCTCTCCCTCGCACCCAGAACAAAAATTCCGATGATGCCTCGGATGACACAAATGACAGGAACAGCTTCTCCTGGTACGGCGCAGCGTTCTTGGTTCCAGTACCCATCTCCTTCGCAGCAGGGGCAATTAGTGGATGTGAGGCTGATAGTGGAATGCATTGGACCGGCGCTGGAGGCGGCAATGGTGGTGTAAGTGGTTCTTCACTGCAATTTTGTTGCTTGACGCCCATATCCTCTCATTAGTGTGGTGAAGGCAGCGGAGGCAGCGCTGGAGGTGGTGGTGGCGGCGGTGATAGCGGTGAGTGTCTAACGTTCCTCGATGTACATTCATTTATGTTGCTCACGTCCCCGGAATTTAGGAGGTGGTGATGAAGATCGTGGTGGTTGCGGTGGTTGTGGTGATTGCGGTGATTGTGGTGGCGGTTGTGGTGGCGGTTGTGGTGGCGGTTGTGGTGGTTGTGGTTAAAATTATAGCCGGCTACAGATGCAGGATGGTCGGGGTCACGTAACGTTGAGGAGAGGGTGATGGCAGAGATCACAGCGCTCTGAGAAGCGGCGTTGGTGGGACGAGGGGAATTTGAAGGGCGGTTTCGATGGGAGGACGTCGGAGGGTTCGCAGCTTGACACAGGGGGATTCTATCTGATGATTGCTAACAGTACCAATTACGAGCCTGATTCCTCAAGAGCATCCTATACGATCTTGTGGTGATCTTCACTTCCATAAGGTTTCAAAATTCATCGAATGCTTTGAATTGAGAACCAAGGCGGGATGGATGGACGGCAAAATGATATCAGCGAGAGTTGGGGATGTGCCCGCAGTATTCGTCGACTGTGATGGGTCTCTTGAGAGGATATATGCATGTACTACAGTCGGCGGTATGGGTGTAGATAGACGTCCCACTGGTGACCCTAGACGTGAACCATTGTGTGGCTCCGAGTCTTTTCCTGAGGAGGAATCCCAGGCTGCGGCCAATGCGTCACGGTCGTGCAAGGTTGAACGCTGGACATTGGAGTCTAGGGGTCGTACCGCGCTGCTAAATGAGGCTTAAAAATGGGACGGTGACCGTCCGACGCCAGCTCGAAGAATGATGTTTATTCCCTCGACTTCAGCCATATTAGAGCATGACAAGCACCTAATAGTGCATGATATGCATCAGATAAACAGACGGATGGGGAGGAAAAGGACGTACGCATGGCGTCAACAAGGCAGTTATGTCCTGACATCTACTAACGACCTTCTCAACTCCTTCGATTGGGTACCCGGAGCAGATCAAAAGAGGGGCGCTCGAAAGCTGGACCACGAAGAGGCTTGAACCTCGTGTTCGTTGAGCAGGGCGCAAGTAAAGTGCAGGCCGTCAAGTGTATCACAATTCGAACATGCTATGGTTTGCTACACGCGTTGCGAGATATCAGCATCAGGGAGCAGAGGCGGAGGAGATGGAGAAACGTACAATAGCGGCTCATTTGGTTCCTCTCAAAAGGCTACCAACCACTCATGACTGAACGTCCACCCACGAAACCTCTATTCGCAACTTCTTTCAACCCTAGCGGTTCAACTGCGCCCTTTCTGCGGTGTGGTTTTTGAGGTCTTGGGTATTTCCAGAACGAATGTTGGAGCAGCGGCGAAGCGTTCGAGGAGCGTGTGGGTGGCCCGAGGAGGATTGGTTCAGAGAGGTGATTGGGATCGATGGGGCAAAGGAGATATAAGAAAGGAGGGTCCTTTGGGGCGTGTGACCCTCTGGGTATTGAAGAAGCTTCCGAGAGTCATCCGTTGCTGATGCAGACGATTTTTGGGGGGTAAATATACAACAGGTTGAGAGACAAGGGTCCAAGCTCAAGGTTGATGTTGAGGAACCGCCATTTGCCAAATGTCGGCCTGAGTGGACTTTACTATTCCGGACGAGGTTGGGGTTTTGAGATCGAGTGATGGCATTGGTGGGGGTATTGAGGAACGACGGTTGAAAACGCTATGGGAAGTTTGGTATTAATAACGACTCGGAGATGAGCGAGGGCGGCAAAAGTTAGGCGAAAGAACACACCTATGAGCAGAGTTCTCGCACGACAAGACCACCCTCCAGTAGAATATACTCGGCGTAGCGTGGACAGAGAACGATGGGTATCGAGCATAGGACCACGGCCGAGTTGAGGCCGACAACACGTTGGGGCGATGATAAGTTTTCAGCTTGATCTTGACTTCACTGGCATGGGGGAGTCGTCGTGGTACGAGACGGCAGAGCAGGAACCAAGGGAGGTGTTTTGTGCTTAGTTATCGAGGTAGGCGTGCGTGTGGTCGAGTCTGGTAGATTTTAAGAACATGAAGAGGCACCGTGGCCGAGTTGAGACTGACAAGACGTCGGAATGACTGCTTATCTTCCGCTTGACTGATTGGCATAGGGACATCGTGGGCTTGGGATGAACGGTGGAGCAAGGACCTAGTGAGGGGGTGTATGCCGGGTAAGCGAGGTGGTGATGCCTCCGACTGTGTTTGGTCGACCTCGAGGGCTCGAAACCAGGTTGGAATTTGGAACACCGTCTTGTGGGGAAGAGCAGGAGGACGTATAGCTTGTAGAGGTGGATCCAAGATGATGAACTCAGCATCGCGGGGCTCGGCGGCGGCGGCGGTGAGCGCCATATGTTGAGTCCATACCCATGAATTTCAGCCATTTTGTTCCTTCTCTCGAGAAGATGCAGACCTGCAGCTGGAGGCCTTTGGTCGTCGACGAACCATGTTGGCGGGAGGAACGATCGAGACCCGGTCTGGTGGTTACCGGGAACCCGTTTTATTTTTCTTCGAACTCCGACAGAAACCCTTCCCTTTGCTGCTCGTCTCCTGCGGCGGTGTACACGGCACACTGCCTTCCTTCAGCGCCAACTACCCATCCCACTCTGTGGAGATGCCAATATGCCGTCCACCCCCTTCTCTCTACGGCCTTCGAAACCATTTCAATCGTAAATTCACCCTCCAAAGCGCAATGCCGCTCCTTCGTCGGCCTCCCCTCGGATGAAGCCCTGTTCGCAGCGCTGCTCCTACTCTCGGGTCAGAGACGGAAATGCTCCTAGAAGTTTTGAGGGAGGCATGCAAGAGCGAACGCGCCTTCAGGGTCGACTCTAGCAAAGCTGCGGGATCTTCACTACAGGGCAAGGCTGCTGTCGGCCAAGTTATTCGTTCGCCACCATGATCTCCTTCTCCGCACCCTCTCGATGTCGCGCGTTACACTTGGCCTCCTTCATCCTTCCTCATGGGTCGTCATGCGTCGTAGCGCGTTCACGTCGAGTCCAATTTTTTGAATCCCCGTCGCTGCTGTCATTCCGCCGTCCCTCTGTCGTGATGACCTTGACTCCTAACCCAAAGCAACACCAAGTTCTCAAAGCATAGGGATCGAAGATCACATTCAAGTCTTACAGGACGCTTGAAGTTGCGAGGAGCCGGGTTCCAAACTGGCGTAACTTGGTGTTATTGGGTCTGGCCCAGGACGGCCATCCATCGACGTCCCCCCTCGTCCTTCCAGCCCCCCAGCCCCTCCTTCACCTTCATGGTCACGCACATTTTCCCCCTCCCACCACTCTTCGATCTCCAGGGACATATGTGCGCGTTTGCTGCCTGCCCTTTCTCTCCCCGGCCTTTCGGCTCACTATCGAGTCACGTCCGTCTGCTGCATCCCGCTCCTCCAAGCCCCACCCTACAGCCGCAAGCTCGTCTCAAGTTGGCCTCATTATGTCCAGAGTTGGCTGCTTGCTTGCGTGGGA
>MPNV01001291.1:118576-213997 GCA_013376435.1 Cyclocybe cylindracea
AAGAAACGGCAGACCAAACTGATGCGGAAACTCGCTCCATACCGAACAGCAATGCGTGCCTTCGATGCTATATTGTCACCCTTCCGACGCCTACCATTCGATATCATCTACGAAATCAGTCAATGATGCCTACCAGACCAGCCTTCAGCAGTGAGGACGCAGGCACCGCTGTCCTTGTGCCAGGTGTCGGCGGGGTGGAGGAAGGCGGTGCTGGCGTCTCCTTGGTTGTGGTCGACGCTGCATGTGTCGCTTCGTGACGTCGATTCCTTTCGACGCGTTCGTGACATGTCGAAGGAGTGGTTCCGACGCGCGAAGGGACTGCCCCTATCTCTTTTCCTTACTTTCGGCATCCCACTCGACTTCGACACCCGAACACTCCGAGCAGAGCAACTCTATTCTTTTCTCCAGGTTTTTGCAGACGTAGCTCCTCAGGTCCGAGATCTCTCGCTATCCGCCGACTGGATACCTTATCTCTTAGACCACCTTGACGAGATGAGGTGGAGTTTCAGCACGCTGCATCACCTCTCGCTAAGAAGCACGCAGGCTGACTTTTACAATCCGCGTCTCGATCATGGCTCATTCGACGGTGAATTCGTGGCACCTATGTCGATGTTCATCAATGCGGCGAATCTCCGCTCCCTCGAAATTTCTAAAGAATTTATCACAACGCCTGGCGCGCTCGCCATATTTCCTTGGTCGACACTGACGAGTCTCAAGCTCTCTGAAGCTATTCCAGTGCGCTTCTGGGTTGAAATCATGCAGTCGTGTACCCAGCTATTGTCCGGTGATTTTCATATTCGCGACAACGCCCCACAAGACCTACCTTATGCACTGGCCCGCCCTCCACGACTGCAACCCACATTAGCTGAACTCAGAATGAAAATCCATCAATCTTTTCCTACACGATGTGCGTTTACGTTGCTCAGCCTCTTTCTCTTCCCGGAGTTGCGGACTCTGCACATCCGGTATAGCCAATTGTGGCCACCCCTCGATGAAACCCTACCAACCACCATCACATACGTCTCCTCCCTCCGTACCCTTACCCTCGATGGGCTCTATAACCCCGCGGACATACCCACCTTCCTCGATATCCTGCATGGTGCTTCGAATATCCGCACCCTGACCCTTTACTGTCGCTTACCGGACTCCGAGACCCTATTTTCGGGACTGTCCTTCACCTCAGAGTCGCCCAAAATTCTCCCAAAATTAGAGGATTTGGAATTTAAGTTGGACTGGTCGTGCCAATACTCTGTCAACATTGACCTGAAGCCGTTGACAAGGATGCTTCATTCGCGCAGCGTCGACGTCCAAGAGGGATGCACCAGGCTGCGACAGGTGACCTTCTCGAACGTCCTTACTGACCGGATGATTGACAAGATTGGGCAGGCTTTGCCAGACAATAGCCCTTTAATTGTGAATTTTGAACGAAGGAATGTATGGCAGACAGAGTCGACATGAGCGGTGAATTATCATCGAACTTCCCTGTAATTTTTCACTAATAAACCTTGTAATTTATATAAGCCTACTTCTTTCTTACATACCTTCCGACTTCAAAACCAGTTCACAACACACCGAAATGGATCCGTCTTACTCGCATCGTGTAAAACACTCACCATGATTGGCCATTCCTCAAATCTATAAAGGGACACGGAACCATTCCCACGGTACAGGTTCCGCGATTACGCATTGGTTCTGACCATGTGCAGCCGTCGACCTCGAGCCTCCTCCCTCAGCCAGGCTGAGGTAGGTCCCGATCCTGGAATAGATCATTGTCTGGCTGAGATCTCCGAAAATGACACGGCCACGCCCCCCGCATACGTATACATACGTGCCGAAGTCACCGATCGAGAGTCTCTCTTTGCTTTCGACTCTCAACTTCACTTCACCAACAAAACAAGTAGCACACGTCTTGAAGCTTTGGGCGCTTGACGCGAAGTATTCGAGCTCGGAGTATATGATGCTGGATCTCCACAACCCGTTAAAGCCGCCTCCGGCTCCACCAGGGTTTGGATCGGGAAAGGAAATACCAGAGGAGACTGCTCCGTGAGTTGAATTTGACATTTGCTCTTCGTAGCTTTCTCGAGGGTCTCGTGGATTCTGTGCATGGCTCTTGGCGACCGTTCATGGGCTGGAACTAATGAGAGGTCTGAGATCCTGACATTGCTACTTCCGCATGACAAACTATCCGACGTAGTAGAAGCTTATTATTCTCTTTTCGCAGGTTATGGTCGAAGATAATATTCCAATGGCTGGCGCCGTTCCTCGACGTTGGTTTCTCGAGACCATTAGAGAAAGAGGGTATGTGACTCGCTTGTCGGCATTGACTATTTTTAATCCTCACCTTGCAGATTTTTGGAACCTACCACATTCTCGATTGACGGCGTCTGTAACGGACGACGTAGAGCACAATTTTTACAAACGATGTGCACCGGAGAAACGGCCACGATATATGCACGACGAGCCCTCCCCGTCAACCGTCGAAAAACTGGGATGTCCCCTTGTGGTGAAGAAGGAAGATGTCTACGACGACGAGAAGGGAGACGAAGGTGCAGGCGAAATGGTGACGCACGCTGAGACGCGCACAGGTGTCTCCACTCCGACTGTCGTTCCTGTAGAAGGTAAACTGACGCCGTTGAACATTCCATCGGACGAGCAAGCGAAATCCACGAGAATGTGGCCGTTTGATCGAATCTTTACGAGAAGACAGGACAGGAAGCAGAAGTACGACGAGTCCCTATTCAAGGCCCTCCATCGGACGTTCATTGTACGCATATGGGGCGCTGGTACTCTGAAGCTGTTCGGAGGTTTGCCGCACTGTGCTAGGCTGTTCTATTCCTTCTGACACGAATTTTAGATACCCTAAGGACGACGACCCCGCTTCTGAACAGGGTCCTTCTAACATGGCTTACAGAGTCATACACATATGCCCGCTTAACGGATACCCAGCGAGCACAAGCAACCGCAGCCGGCTTAACTGCTCCCCGCGGTATTGGATACGGCATTGGATTGGCATTAGCCCTTTTCATTATGCAAGGTGCGTCTCTTTTCCAACCACAGAGATTGTTTCTGTGCTCACGTTTTAGTAGAGGCTGCAAGTTTGGTATGTGGACCCGATAGCGAAAAGGCAAACTCTTCGGGCTAACGCAGAGTCTCGCCCGAAGATGACGAACCACTTCCAACAAAGTACGCCTTTCCGTGGTTTAGACGACCTCTTGTCGCTCAATTATTCTTAAGCATCGATGACGACTGGCCTTTCCATTCGTACCGGTGTGAGTGCACTTCCCTTGTGTCGTTCCTTTTTTTACATAGGTTTATGCATTAGGTCATCGGCAGCGTCTTTCGAAAGTCTCTCCGCCTGTCAGGGCGTGCCCGCGCCGTCCATAGTGTCGGTCAAATTACGACCATGATCTCAACGGATGCGACCAGATTGGACCGATTTTCAGCGTTTGGCCATAAGTCAGTATTCTATTGCTTCTCATAATTTTCAATTACCTGACAGTCCTGCGCAGCCTCTGGGTAGCTCCGATTCAGGTATTCCGTGAGATATGCAGCCATAAATGCCTCTGACGAAGAATCGAACAGCTTGCGATCGGTATTGGTTTGCTTCTCGGAAACGTAAGTCTCTCAATACTGGATGAAGTCTTCTTTCCCTTCGATCTTACCTCGACACATCCGTAGCTCGGGTATTCAGCCCTTGTCGGTCTTGGCGTACGTCTTCTATTCCTGCTTCTCTTATTTTCTTTCAAACCACGTTCACAGGTCCTACTTCTCGGCTTCCCCCTTCAATTCATCCTAGTCAAGATCATGTTCCAACAACGAAGAAAAGGCGTCCAAATCACCGACAAACGGGTCCGTTTGACCACTGAGGTACTGCAAGGCGTTCGGCTTATCAAGTTCTACGCCTGGGAAGCGTTCTATGCGCAACATATTGGAGAGCTGAGAACGCGAGAGATCAGGACGATCCGGAAGGTCGCGTGCGTATATGGCGAAGCTCGCTCCAACTTTCTTATAGTCATTTGGGTTGACTGATGCGTCTTCTGCCGTTTGTTTTCTTCGCAGTGTTGCGAGGTCGACATTGATCTCGATGGTCACTTTCATCCCGATCCTCGCATCTATCTTGTCGTTTGTATGTGTCAACGGCATCCATTCTTATGTTGTCTCGTGCAATGCTTATGGTTCACTTTCCGCAGATCACGTACGTGCTGAGTGGGCATGAACTGAACATCGCCATCATCTTCAGTTCACTCCAGCTCTTCAACGTAAGTGCTCCTGAACGTTAGATGTCCGTTCCCTATCCCAACGAAGATCTTCAACTGACACGTTAAATATGCAGGTCATCCGTGCCCCACTTATCTTCTTCCCGTTTGTCCTCTCCAGCTTGTCCGATGCTCTAGTAGCCCTCGGTCGGATATCCAAGTTCCTGACGTCTGAAGACCTGCCCGATCCATATCCAGCGAAGCCTGAGTTGCCAATCGCGGTTCAAGTGGACGGCGATTTCGTTTGGGAGACAGTCATCAGTCCACTTGATGAGAAGGGCGGAAATTTTAGTAAAGGCAAAGGGGATGCTGCTCGTGGGGCACCCCAGAAGAAGGAGGGGGACAGGAAGAGGCGGTGGAAGCGTTCGTCAAAGAAAGACCAGAGTAGTATTTTGCCATCGTCGAACGCTGACGTGGAAAAGGGCGGCGAGAAGGACGAGGAGAAGGAAACACCGTTCGAGTTGAATAATCTCAACTTCATCGTGCCAAAGGGCGCTTTCATTGCAATTGTAGGACGCGTTGGATCTGGCAAGGTAAACCTTCCCTTTCATTTTCGTACCCCAAAGATTTAAATTAAGTTCCTCATCATAGAGCTCTCTATTGCAAGCTCTCATAGGTGAAATGCGTCGGACGAGAGGCGAGGTCGTCTTTGGAGGCACGGTGGCTTATGCGCCTCAAACGCCCTGGATTCGGAATGCTACGCTTCGGGAGAATGTTCTCTTTGGACAGGCTGACGATGAAGAGAAGTAGGTTCCGTCTACACTCAAGATTCTTTGTTACTGACTCGATTCCAGATTCCGAGAAGTCGTTCGCACATGCAGCCTCGTGCACGACCTCGAAGTTCTTCCTTATGGAGAAGACACTGAAATCGGTGAGAAGGGAATCAATCTGAGCGGCGGTCAGAAGGTATTGAAGTATTCTCTCTCTTCTCGGTTTCTTCGGATGCTAACCATGCCTGCAGGCGAGAGTCTCTCTGGCCCGAGCGGCCTATTCAGGTTCAGATATCGTTTTACTGGACGATCCGCTCTCGGCCGTCGATGCGTACGTTGGCAAGTCGATTTTGGAGAACTGCCTTCTCTCAGGCCCACTGGCAGACCGTACGCGTATTTTGGTGACCCATGCCCTTCACGTCCTTGATAAGACAGACTACATCTACGTCATGGAGAATGGACGTATTATCGAGCAAGGCACTTATAACGTGAAATATCTTACCGTCTTTTACTGTGTACGCTCTAATTCGAGTGCAACAGGATCTCGTCAACGACAGTGTCGTCTTCTCTCGACTCATGGAGGAGTATGGTAGCGCAGAACCTGAAGTCAGTTCAGAAGAAGGCCCAGACCAAACAGATGTACTCTCTAAGAGCGAGAGAGGAGGAAAAGCGAAACGTGCCGCCTTCAACGATACCACAGAGGAAGGCGCAACGAAGAAACCCGGCGCTGGGCTGATGCAGATCGAAGAACGGAATACTGGTGCCGTTTCATGGACGACGTACGCCAAATACTTGCAGTACGCCGGTGGCGTCATTTGGGCGCCGTTCATCCTGACTTTACTGGTATTGACGCAAGGAGCCCAAGGTAGCATGTTTATTGTTGGTGGAGTTCTTTGTGCTAACATTTTCTTGCAGTTGGAAACAATCTCTTCCTCGGGTTCTGGACCTCGGAGAGCATACATGGATTTCGACAAGGAGACTATATGGCCCTCTACGCTGCACTGGGTATCTGCACCGTCGCCCTTGGGTTCTTGTATCGCTGATTAAGCATTCCAGGCGTTGCCCAAGCTATACTTACCTTCATTCTCACTTTTTCGTTTGCGTAAGTCCGTGTTCTATGCCCATCGACGACAGTATGTTCATGGAGTCATGCCTTTCCATTAGCCTTGCGAGTTTGAAAGGAAGCTTGAACCTTTTCAAAGCGGCACTTGCCAGTGTTCTGCGGTCGCCGACCGCATTCTTCGACACGACGCCCCTTGGTCGAATACTATCGCGGTTCTCAAAGGACCAAGACACTTTGGATAACGAGCTTTCCATGACAATGACCCAGGTTAGCGGTGCATGCGGTCTTCATTTGTCGTCTGCTAACCGTGTTTTCAGGCACTGTTGACCTTCAGCTCGGTCCTCGGCACTGTGGCTCTGGTCTTCTACACCTTCCCGTACTTGGGCATTGTCTTTGCACCAATGTCTGTCTTGTATTACCTGGTGGCAACGTACTACCGTCGCTCATCGGTCGAAACAAAGCGACTGGATTCACTGATGAGATCGATTCTTTATGGGTCGCTATCCGGTAAGTGACCCAAGGCGAAAGCACGATTCTTACTCTACTGAAAACAAAATAATAGAAACGTTGAGTGGCCTTGCTACGATCAGAGCCTACCGTGAACAGGTGAACTATTTTAAATTGTGCTTACCTCGGGTAAATGACTAACATGAAACCGCAGAATCGCTCTATACGAGCCGCAGAGTACGGGCTCGACCTTGAAAATCGGGCCTACTACATGACCATCTCGATACAACGATGGCTGGGTGTTCGTTTGGACCTCTTCGGGAATATCCTCATCCTCGGCATTGGCCTGTTCGCTGCTGGCTTCCGTCATTCGGTAAACCCAGCGAAGATCGGCGTTGTTCTGTCGTATACTTTAGGCAGTACGTGTCTCGACCTCCGTAAACTGTCTCCTTACTTATGCGCTTTGTCTAGTCACTCAGATGTTCTGTACGCACCATTACCCAACAAGTGATGTTAGGGCGCTTACAAATTCCCTTAGCCGATATGGTCTCTCAGTTCGCGCAGAACGAGCAGAACATGAATGCTGTCGAACGAATCCTGCATTACTCGGAGCTTCCTCATGAGGGCGATGTTCCCAGTCCAACCGATCCCCCTGCAACTTGGCCTTCTGAAGGGAGGATTGAATTCACTGACGTCGAGTTGACGTATCGTGAAGGTTTGCCTCTAGTTCTGAAAGGCGTCAGCTTTGAGATTAAGCCCGGAGAAAAAGTAATTTTGTTCGCACTCATCGATGGCTTGGCTGATGTTCGACAACTCGCGCTAGATCGGTATCGTTGGACGTACTGGAGCAGGGAAGAGCTCATTGCTGCAGGCCCTTTTCCGGTAAGTATCTACGCCTTGCCGTCATGAACCTGGATTGATGTTTTTCTCTAGGATGGTCGAATTACGGAGTGGGAAGATCGAGATCGACAGCCTGAATATTCGGGATATAGGTCTTGACACATTGCGCGGCAGACTTGCTCTTGTCCTGCAGGACAGCACCCTCTTCCTCGGAACGCTGAGGGAGAATCTGTAAGCCCATTGGTTATTATTTGAAGGCATTGCGTTATCTGACGAAGTTACCCAGTGACCCACAAGGCCTACGTACGGATGTCGAGCTAATTTCCGTGCTTCAACGAGCATGGTTGCTTCCAAGGGACGGTCCTCCTGACCCTGTCGCTGAGGCGAAGTTCAGTCTCGATTGTACCGTTGGGGATGAAGGTATGCTGTGCCTCTCATGAAGACTGTATTATTGTTTATGGAGCCCTAGGCGCAAATTTCAGCGCTGGCGAGAAGCAGCTATTGGCCTTGTGCCGTGCTCTGGTCAAGAATAGCAAGATCATCGTTCTCGACGAAGCCACCAGCAGCGTAGATGTTGAGACAGACGCCAAACTTCAGCGCACAATTCAAACCGAGTTTGCATCTTCGACGCTATTGTGCATTGCTCATCGTCTCAACACTATAGGTATGCATATACATCTCTGCCAGACGTCGACCTAATGTCTTGCCCCTCTCACGTTAGCCTACTACGACCGGGTCCTTGTCATGGATGATGGTAAAGTCGTGGAATACGACACTGTACTCAACCTCTTCGACAAGGAAGACTCGATATTTCGTTCTCTTTGCGACGAGGCGAACCTTCAGAGGTCGGATATTGTCCGCATACGAGCAGAACACGACGAAAATAGATAGACCATCTGACTGTCATTTGTAATGAGAGCCCTAGATAAAAAATGCCTCCAGTAGCTGTACATCATAATTTTATATGCATATTATTTAGAGGTCTACGCGCGAACTATGAGAATGTTCCTGTCGGTTTTGTGATGTTCGTCTTTTCTGTTCTTGCCGTAGCCGCCGAAATTTGTGTTCGGAAGTTGCCGGAAACCCCGGAGCCAATGGCAACTGGTCCTCCTTTCGCGTCATCCCAACGCTTATGTAGTCCGATGAGTTACACCAGCTCCCCTCCATCTCTCTCATTGACCCATGTTCGGCTACCCTGCATTCTGCAGAGGTTAAAACGTTGAAGGCCAATTTCAGCATCGTCATCATGAAGCCAAGGCTGTCTGCCGCGAATGTATGGACTGGATTAACTCAATTTTCGGGATATCGAGGCGGAAGAATGACTCCAAGAAGGCCGTATTCGACGACGAGGCTACCTGAGTACTACGAGGGCCACCTAGAAGGGACCGTTAATCACCACCGGTGTTACATCTTGCTGCATGCAGACGAACCTCCTTCGGCCTTTCCATCTGTCTTCCATACCCCGGTTTCGCGCGAATTGCTTGCGCGAGCGACGAAATGGGGCGGCATGGTCAATTTCTCGTGGCTCAACACACCTCTGTCTCACTCCGATATCTCCAGTCCTCGTATGCAGTCGGCCACGGTGTTTTCGACTCTGGGTGGGAGACTGGAGATTTCTGACGTGTCGCTGGATAACGTAGACGAAGTCGAAGCCAGGATACGCGCTCATCTCGACGGGCCCGTGGCGGAGTCAACATCGGACGAAGTTCATGTCTACGTTTGTACCCACGGAGCCCGGGATTGCCGGTGTGGAGAGAGAGGTCGACGAGTTTTCGAGGCTCTTGCAGAGGAAGTGGAGAGCTTGCGACGAGCAGACCCGACAGGTCCAGCTGCGAAGATCAAGGTTGGAGAAGTCGGTCATGTTGGGGGACACAAGTATGTCTAGCCTTTAACCGACTGCAGTGATACTCAATCTGACGTGGTATAGATACGCTGCCAACGCGTTGATCTTCCCTCACGGAGAATGGTGCGTTCGTTCCTAACTTTCCCTTCGTTCAATCGCTCGAACTCGTGTTACTTTAGGTTAGGTTGCATCAAACCTGAAGATGCATCGCCTATCATTAAACTGCTGTGCGACGACCTGAAAAACGGCGATGTCAAGCCACGCGGCCCAGCAGAGGAGCCTTTCTCCCCTCGCCACTGGAGAGGTCGAATGGGCATGACCAAGGAAGAGCAGAAACACCTCTGGGAATCGTTCGCGCTGAAAGACTCTGCCCACAAGCTAGACCCCACGCTGAACACCGCGACGCTATCACCACGGCCACGTTCCTAGATTCGAACCACATAAATAGATGCTTACACCGTCTAGAAGACTGACCTTTGACCGACCACGGAAACGAGGTTGACGCTATCCCGATAGTCCATTCGCTCTTTGCCTTCTCAACACGCTCTCTGGCCTTTTGGACTGACCGAGATCATCAACCTTCAACAAGTATCTCCTTGGCGGGCGATAAAAGCCGATATCCTCAGACGATGAACTGGATGATGGACTTGAACAGTTCCGAACAATATCCGCCTAGTAGCCAGGTGCTCCGGTTGTCACTTTCTTCGTATACGCTAAGGCCAGGACGGTACCGTTTAATTGATGTGGCGAGGATATGGATCTACAAGTGACAAATTTCTCAGCTTCTGTTTTTCGTCTGTGGCAGACGTGATGTCGCTGAGCAGGAACAAGGAACCGGCCTCTCTCTGGGCCCCTGGAGCATGTTTCTTCTTCCTTCAACTGCTCCCCGCACCAGGGCTTAGATGCTTGACCACAAGGAGTTTTTCACTGTCTCATTACGGTATAAAAGTTGGACCAGTTTCAATGCTGTTGGTCGGCAGTCATTAAATACTTCCCCGTTCTCAAGTACTGCAAGTATGATCATCATGCGCTATTTTCAAGCCTTCGCCCTCGCCATGTTTGGCCTTGCAGTTCCAGGCGCGATGGCCGACGTACCTCTGTTCGGGCAGTGTACGCTTTCTCTTTGCTGTCGCGATATCTAGGGCCTTGACTGACGTAGGTGTATAGGCGGCGGTATAGGATACACGGGCCCTACGAAATGTGTCACGGGGTAAGCGTTGCATATATCTATCCTTTCCCTGTATCGACCATGCTGATGGGCATTGTCTTTAGAACATATTGTAACTGGATCACTGACTGTAAGTTTCACTCAGACAAGAATTGTGTTCAAGATTATCCCGTTCTCTATTTTCATCGACACTGACTCGCCTCTCTTTAATAGATTACTCTTCTTGCTTTCCAAACGGCGTCTCAGTGACAACGTATTCAACGAACCTGCCTCCACCCAAGACGACTTCTACGCAGTCGCTCACTTTGATTTAGCCTGACCGCCCCCACTGCGAACTTTGTCGCATGGAACCTCTTCTCTCAGACTTGTTCCTGAATAATCAATATTTCTTTTCACGCCCGAGAAACCGCATCGGCGATTTTTTTAAGTTTGAATTCCGAGCTTATTTTGGATGCAACGACAGTCCGGATGGAACGGCCCGAGTGCTTTTCCGCGATTGCCGTTGGCGACGAAGATTAATGAGTCATTAGCAGCAAACCTCTTCTCCAACCTCGACAATCTCATCATCGTCTTGGACACAATGACTGCCAAATTACCCTTCACCACCCTTGACGTCTTCACCAACACCCATTTCCTCGGAAACCCCCTCGCCATCGTCCACATCCCAAAGGAGCTCCAAGGCACCATCTCTCAAGCCCAAAAGCAGACCATCGCACGCGAATTCAACCTCTCCGAGACCGTCTTCCTTCACGAGGGAGATATCGACGCGCCTGTTCGGATCGACATCTTCATGACCAATGCCGAATTGCCGTTCGCTGGCCACCCGACGGTAGGGAGTGGATGGTTCCTGCTCTCGCAGAACCCGACGAAGGACATAGTCACTCTCAGGACAAAGGCAGGCGATATTCCCGTTTCCAGAGAGGCGAATGGGAAGGTACGCCTCCAGGTACCGACCGACTTCAAGGTCCACCCGGATTACACCCATCCGCGCGTCAAAGCACTACAATCCAAATTGACTGCGGCGGACTATGTCAATGGCGCAGACGGCGCAGAGCCAGTCGCGTCGATCGTCAAGGGCATGACTTTCCTGCTCATCAAGCTCACGTCCGAAGACGCACTGGCACGGCTGCAACCCTCGCCTGAGCGGTTGACGGTGCCCAACCTAGGCGAGTGGGCTGGGTTCGTGGGGCTCTACGCCTTCTTCGAGCGCAAAGGCGGTGTGGTTCGGACGAGGATGTTCGATGGGACGCTTGAAGACCCTGCAACGGGCTCTGCAGCGTCGACGCTTGCAGGGTACCTTGCGCTGAAGAGGGGCGAGGGCGTTCATCGGGTCAGTATTATTCAAGGCGTCGAGATGGGGAGGAAGAGTGAGATTGAAGTCGTGGTGGACGTTGGAGCCGCTGGCAAAATCAGGAGAATTGACCTTGCGGGTGCTGCAGTTGAGGTGATGGAAGGATCGGTTGTTGTACAGTAAAATCGAGCTGCAGGGTGTTCATAAATCGAATGCGCGAAGCTGACTCGAGGGCTGCGGCTTTTTTTCTGACAGGCCCGCAGAAGCTAGAAGGAACAGGATAGTCTCAACTGAATGTAGTAGAGAATTGAAGTGTGAAGCACATTTGCGAACTTGAAGCAAGTATATAGTATGAACAACATTGTTTCCATTTTTGAAATTTGTTACATATGTATATGTCAATGTACACCACAGCATCAGACCTTTCATAAAAATCGGCCGTCTATAGAAGGTTTTCAGCTCGTTTATTCACATGGCTGCTGGTTAAAGTAAGTGTCATGTATCTAATGCAAATCTAGCCTAATGACATAGAGGGGTGTTTACAGATATGCGTCTGTGATATGTCTACAGAGTTTATCTAGCTCAATTACGAGACACGGTGCCCGCCTATAATCGTCCTGGTTCCAGATAACGCCCATATCGATTGCTTGTATTATTTTGCTCCTCTGGCGAGCTTACTATCGGACCGTCTATAATAGACCGTGGTGCTCCTCGCGGCGCCGTTGTCCGTCGGGTCACACTCGTACGCACCGCCCCGGCCCTACTCAATCGAGGGCTCGGTGAGGTGGAGGTCTCAATGCGATTAATCGGAGGCCCGCTCGAATCGACCGATGGGCTCCTGGCGTTGATCGAGCTGGCCCTGCCCACATCGTCCTCCATTCCATTCCTCGTGGCTCTCCTCACCGCCTCCCGGTATAGCTTCTGCCTCATCGGCGTGAGCCTACTTTCCTCTTCGAAGCGCTTGATAATGTGCGCTCTCTGTGCAGCTGTGCTACGGCGCACGTCTTCACGCCCGGCGGCTATCCGCGTCAGGCGAGGTCGGTGCTCGTGGACCCGTGCGGCGGGAGACTGGACGCTCTTCCATGCGCTGGGGTGCAATGGGAGGGAGAAGAAGAATTGCTGGGGGTGTTTCGCGACGTTCATTACTGGGTTGACGGATTAATTAAATCGAGGGTATGTGGTGTGAGCTTACTTTTGCCAACGGTGTCCGTTACTGTGGTTATGATAGTCTACAGTATTTGACGTCGATACACGTTAAACTGGAGAGAACCGAAAACGCACCTCCGCACGGCTCCGCTTGCGCCGCGGATCTCTTGCTGAAGGAGATGTCGGTGACTTCTGCAGTAAATTTGAGAATTAAGCAAATGTGCATGAGCGAGGACAAAGGACTGACCTTCTCAGCCGTGTATGTTCGATGTAAACTCAGCTCATCACCGGCAGATGGCCTGGGAGAAATGGGTTGGTTGGCCGCTGGATTCATGAGGCCTTCGTGCATCGAAGCCATCGCTGACATGATGCCTGTTGCAAGATTAATATTATGCGCACTCTAAAGCTCCCATAACGCGCACCGTATGAGGGATGAGACGGAAAACTTTCAGCTGGCTCGGGTAGGGGCTCGGGCTTTGGATGCGACGGTCTCGTAGAAGGAAGAACAGCGTGGGTGAGAGACCAGAAGATGTTAGTTCCTAGACCAGACGGCGATTCTGTGGTCGGTTTATTGCGGGGTCTGTACTCTCTTGGACCTAAATTAGACGGTGAAATATCAGATAAAGGGGAAGAAAGGACTGTAAGTGTAAATACGCACGATGCAGTGCCAACAAGCGCATATCTATCATATTGGCATCTGCGAGGGTTTGTGCAGCAAATGCACTAAACTTCATGCACTGAATCCCATGTTACATGCTCGTCAGAGGCACACAAACATTCGTGTAAAGTACTCTTACATGATCCGTTGCCCACCACACGGCGAGCCGGGAGGGGTCCAAGTCGCATCTCATGTTGAGTAGCGGAAGGTGTCTGTAGAAACTTTCTACTCCTTTCCTCACTCCGTCCTATATCATGAATCTTGTTGAATGCCTATCCGAAGGGGCACCAGAAGAGATATTCACGCACTTCCTCGTGTATGTTCCTCGCTAAATTTCTCGCAGCGTGCCTTGCCTGTGGACTGATCGCGAACGTGATCGCCTCGGCCAAGTTTTGCGAAGTAAGTTCTTTGTGATGGATTGGCTTCGGTCCAGCGCCAGCTTTATGGATCATGCTACCTGTAAATACGAAGCGCCCCTTCAGCCACTCTGCGTTGTCTCCTTTGACGGTGGACGCACCCCAAAAGCCCTGATCGCCGAAGAACGGAACGACGACCGTTGGCCGGCCCTTTGCCAACCCAATCGCCGTCGTACCAGCTCCGCCGTGGTGGACGACAGCACAGACACGCTCGTTGTCAAATAACCAGTCGTGCGGCACGTTACCAAGCATGAAGATATTTGGAGGAGCGGAGATGCCTCCTAGGCCACCCTATGGATGGAAAGAAGATATGTTGGCATCGGGAAAAGAAGGGAAAACGAGGGAGGGAGAACGTACCCAGCCGACTGAAACCAACGCCCGAACGCCAGCTATTTGGGTCGCCTCGAATATGATCCCTAGAAAAATCATAAGCTCTGTGAGTAGTAGAAAGAGCTGGATAGGTGGACGTGCTTACGGGACATCGCAACTGGATCATCAACAACAACGGAGCCAAAACTGAGAGAATGATACAACTCAGACTTGGAATAACCTGTAATTGATTAACCAGGAAATACATACCCGATATAAACAGGCGCATCTCCTGCCTCTAGGAACTCCCTTAGTTCCAGAGGGGGTTGGTAGTTGGATGCGAGGTCAAGGAAGTAGAACCCAACCACGTCTGGAAATTTCATGAGGTCATGTGCTCGGACACACGAAATGCGAAGACTGACCAATATGATTCTTCCAATCATAAGGCTTCGGAACCAAAGATGGGCTCATACAGTACGTCCATGGTACCTTAGCGCGATCCAAAAAATTCGGCCCCGAACGGAGGGTTAGAGGGGAGAGGCCGAGCGTGGATGTACGGAAGGTGTTGATAATGTCACCGATGCTGGATAGCCAAAGAACGCAAGCATGAGCTCAACGATCGGACGTTCAAGATTGTGATGTAGGATGCACCCTTGCCACGTCAAGAGGTCAGCAGCGGCGTAGCTTAAATAGTTGCTCAGGCTGCTGCCTGCGTTCGAGTTGACGATGCTGACCAGGGGGTGGACGAAGGCGGTCGTCGGTGTCCTGCGTCAAAAAAAGATCTTCAGAAAGACCTGGTGTAGGACGAGGTGAGTACCAACCATGGCATCGCTATAAAAGGTCCACATCATGAGTTGGGGAATATTAAATTTCAAGGTTCAGTACCCACTGAACGTCATAAGAAGCGGTATACCGAGGGCCTCGGCGCAGTGTATGTGGGCGAAAGCTGGTGGGTTTGAGATGATGGCATCCGCTGCGAACGCGCGGCCAGTGGCTGGACATGGAGAGTTGCACGATAGCCAGCAGCCTTGGATCATCTTTCGACCACGTATCGATTTAGAGCTAATTTCATCAATTAATTGAGAAACCCACCTCCGCTAGCATCTTCCTCTTCTTCCTGATATCGCCGTTTGTGAGAGACTCGAATCCTGGCATGAGACCAGGGTCTAAAAGACACGGAGAGAAGGTCAAGAGGGTTCGCATATGTGCATAGAATTGGAACACACTTTTCACCATATAGCTCATCAAGTCTTGCGGGTTCCCGCCGATGCTGTAGAACTCCAACCCTGCCTCGCCGACAAATGAGCGAAAGGTCTCATGGGTAGCAATTCGCACGCGGTGGCCGTCCTTCGCCAACTGCTTTCCGAGAGCAAGATATGGCTGGACGTCACCTACAGTAGACCTCGTTCAGAATTTGAAAACTTAAGGGACAATCAAAAAGCGGCAATAAGCATACCGCGACTGCCAACAATCATGATGACGATGCTCAGAATCGGGCAGTCTCTCCACTGCTGGTCGACACCAAATTCTTCGACGTCCTTTGCATGGTCATCGGGTATGTCAGGAACCTTGTCTTTGAGATCGAAGAGGACGGAAATTCGGCCGTCTCGGCGGATGCTTGCTACTGATTTAAGACCCTTCCCTTTCGATATGTATTCCGAGTAATCTAGAGAAAATGTCAGGGTAAATAAATGGAATGAGGAGCATCAGAAGCAGCACGTACCAATCGAGCGATCCTCCCGAAACCCGTCTTCAGACACTTTGACATATAGAGTGTTTCTCCTCCTGTCCTTCGTGGTAGTACGGTCATCAGGCAGCAAATCAACGTGGTCGGCCACGTCCAGCATATGAAGGAGTTCTCTGCGTGAGGAAGGCATCGAAGATCGGACAAAAAAGCTTAATCTTGGGCCGACGAAATTTGTACCCGCTCTTGTGGCGATGACCGGCGGGCGAGGCAGCCGATCGCTGCAACCGCGTTGGCGAGGCGCTAGAGTTGGAAATTGACTGAAAGAATGAAATTAATTATACGCAGCAAGCATGCCTGCGCAATGAGACCCACTTCTTTTACGATTCCGAGTTGGTGGGTCGTTCCTCGAGGTCGAAGAACAAGTTTTAGACATTGGCTCGACCGAAGGGAATTTCAACCCTTCGATGATATGCAACATGGAAAAACAATGGGTTGAAGAGGTGCATTGCGGCTTTAGTGGTCTGCACAGTGGTGGTACATGGGTGGTGCATGAGGCCCTGTAGTGATGGTTGTTGTCAGCCCTCCACCACAACTGGCATCAACAAACTGGGCCGCAGGCGATTATGTAAGAAAGATGGGCGCTAACCGCGGCAACATCCGAACCTCCGCCCTGCACCACGCTGAAAATTCTTACTCAACCTCGGAAGCCGTTGCTTCATTCCATAATTTCTTTCAAAGTTCCCTTTTTTTGAGAGGTATCTTATTGATCCCAAACACACACCTCGTAAGACGTGAGGAATTCTTCAGTTTCTGAGTCTCCGTGTCTCAGGAGTCAGATCTTTGGCATACAGGCCTATAGTAACAAGTTCTGTGCCCCGCGTTCCACAAGGATTCGTAATTCATGACTTCTGTTCCCAACCGCAGCTAGCAGGCCACTGAGGCCATAACTCCAAGCCCGAACTGTGCGCCGCAGCAGCGAAGGCAGCCGAGGTGACCGATGAGTGGGTGAGTTCATGTGCATCAGCAAATCCTGATTTTGAGGGCTAAAATGGCCTCAATTTTGGCATTACAGCGTGTTATGGCGTGTTACGTAGTGCTACGTAACATGACATAGCGCTGTAATGCATCTTCTTATCTATTGAGATAGCCCCCCAATTACGGAGTGCTACATACCCTCGTATAGCACTCATAACGCAATCAGGAATTGCTGATGCTGCGCACCAAAGTCGAGCTTTGTGGTATGGGCCTGTGGATGCGCCCGGGTTTAAAGTGTCCAGGAACCATCCAGAGGGACTCTTCATATTACCTTGCAATCAAGTTGCTTCACCGTTGAGCGCACTTCCACCACAATATCATCATCTTTTCAAGAGGCAGACTTCTTTAATTTGTCCGGGAGGGGTGCAAGTTCCTGTTTAGCAAGTCGTCTGATCTAGGTAGGTATTCGCAAGGTGTTTGCCTCCCTATTTCTCCCAGTTTAGGCCAGTATACTTGTCAGATTAGCTCTCGTTTTACTCATGAAATTTGATCACTCTCACAGGGACGCTGGTCCCTGCATGGGCAAGGATGCGCCAAAGGTACAACGTACAAATGGCCACCTACAAGTAAGCCCCTATCTCGCCAGCGTCGCCGACAGGTGAAGGAATGCTGGAACGCTGAAGGATCTCCACGAACACTTCGAAGACTGGGATTGACTTCTGAAAGGACAAGCTTCTTCGAATTGCCATCCGCAGTTTGGCCATCCATCTCGAGAGGTGCATCATCGAGGCTGACAAGACGAGTGGATGCGGATGCCAGACGCGAGAATATCAAACGGCACTTCTGAGTTACGTCAAGTACTCCATAGTATCACGGGAGGGCTGCTTGTCGGCCTCTGATCTGACGAACCTCGTCCTTGCTGAGCTCGATGCCAAACAGATCCTTCAACACCCGAACCCTTTCCCTCTCCGTTTCCAACATCTTCAACAGCACTGTCTCCCCCCCAATCTGTTTCTTCACCTCCCTGCCAACCAGGGAGAGTCGGTATATCTCTTCGCTATGCGCATTACTGTTAACAGACACACGAGAGTGGAGTGTAAGCTCTTCCTCCGGGAAGGTGAAGTTCTTGGTGCACACGACGTGGTTCCAGAACAGGCCTCGCGGGACGGGTCTTTTGGAGATGAGGAATGAGGCCGCCACGAAGTCCTCCTCGTGGAACTCTTCTTCGGAGAAGGAGTATAGAACTCGCCAATCCGACTCTAGCGAGTATTTCTTCTTTTGATAGGCTTCGAGGTTCCATTTAATCTCGGTCGATTCTTCCGAGCATGGAAAGCTTTCTACAAGGCATGGTGAGCACATGACGCGACATTGGGAAGAAAGAGGGACTCACCGAGGCTTGAGTTCGGATGTGGTGTCCTGGTGAGGCGAAGCTGTTCGAAAGAGTTAAGGGAGGACACAATGTTATCTTCTTCGTTGGAAAGAAGGATGGGCTTAGAGAGGCCGAACCCATACCCGGTGTCAACGAGGTACGTCTGATTACTGTGAGCTTCCGGCTGGACGAAGATGATTCGGTGGGTCGGTGGCACGTAGTCCAGCGGTCCGCCTATAGGCCCGTAATTGGCTTTAGCTAAGCTACAGTAAGCCCTTCGTAATTGGTGAATATCCCGCCATCGTTGACTTCATCTCAGAAGCAGAATAAAAGGCTTACCTGTATCCCAACGCCCGGAGCATCCCAAAAAGAAGTCCATTCAAACCAATGCAATATGATCCACCCTTCTTCTCCACGACCATCCGATTAAATAAACCCTCTGGGGACACGTCCATTAAGTGTTCAGCAGAACTGGAGAGTCATCTCGAAAATGACTCACAAATATGGCAACAAATTACTCACTAATGCATCTGAGTGTTCTCCCAAGGGAAAGTGATAAGAAAGCGCTCGACGATGCGCGTCAACGCCTCTGGAGACGTCGCCACCGTCCCGCTCCCTATTTCTTCTTCCCCGAAACCCATATCCAGGTTCATGCATTCAAGAAACTGAACCGCCTGCGCGGACGAGTAGTATGACGGAATCTTCTTGACCCAGGCCCCATTGCGTAGGGTACCGCGCCTAATTTCGTCTACCATACACATACACGAGTGACGAGGTGAAAAGAGAAGGTTGTTGATGAACTGACTCTAGCTCACCTGTTAGCTGCTTTAAATAACTTTTCGTGTGTTCTTCGGTGATGGCCAAGCCCGATCGCCAGGCGAAGTGGAGGAAAGGTCCGGTCTGGATAAGGATAAGAGGGGACCACCTCGAAACCACACCGATGGGGTTTAGTCGGTGCTTGAAACGGTAGGAATGTAGATTAAATTAGATCCCACCACGAGGCTGTACATACGGGGATCCCAGGGCTCAGAGCACGTTGCACATCGACTGGTGCTCTCTACGATCATCCTCTCTTCACCGCACTCCTCCATTTGGTGCACCTGAAGCCAATACAACGTCTTCCTCATGTTTAACCAAAGTCACGACTTCATTATTCAGAATTCCAGCTTCCACCATTATCGAATCGGTATATCTCATGGTGCGTATGCCCATTAAGCGCCCAACACCAACTGGCACGATGCTGAGATCCTACCAAAGGATTCGAGCTACTCATAAATGCGGTCGCACCCAATGCATTCCACGACTCAGATGATCGTCCCGATCCCCCGAAATGCGACGATAAAACCCGCCTCGCCGTCATCGAGAAAATCCTCGATTGGGTGACGGGCAAGATCGACACTGATGCCCTCTTTCTCTGGCTTTACGGCCCCGTTGGCTGTGGAAAATCGGCGATCGCACGCACCGTTGCGGAGCTCTGTGAGAAGAGGAAACTTCTCCTCGCCAGCTTTTTCTTTTTCTGCAATAGTGAGAGCCGGAACACCGTCAAGCCCGTGGTTGCCTGCATTGCATACTCTGCTGTGCTCACGGTCCCCGCCGCGAAACCGCTCATTGAGCGCGTAGTCGAAACCAGCCCCCTCATCTTTCAATACGCGCTTGAAGTCCAGTTCACGAAACTCGTCGTTGAGCCTCTCCAAACACTTCACGAGCAGGGTCACTTCGACGAGGAGAACCCCCTCCCGGCTCTCATTATCATCGATGGCCTTGATGAATGTCTCGACGAGAGAGCGCAGGTCAAGCTCATCAATGACATTGCCTTTACTTTGAAACAATATCCCCTTTGCGTCAAGGTGTTGATCACAAGTCGCCCCGAGGAACATATCAAGTTTGCTATTGACTCTTTCGAACCCTCCCTTATTTCTCATCTCCAACTGAACGATAATTTCATGCTGAAGCCTGACGAAGACATCAGCATTTCTGTTCCTGATAAGTTTAACGAAATGGGGCAAAAGCTGCAAAACCATCCCATTCGTGTGCAAACTCTTACAAGCTGGCCAAATGGTTATCAGACTCTCACCCGGAAGACTGCTAGCCTTGATCTTCGTCGGCCGGCTGATCTGCCTTTCTCAGAGTACAAATACGAGGTCCTCGACTGTCTATGGTCCCGGGCAGTGGGAGGCCCAAGTTGGCCCGAGTTGAGAGCTGGACAATGCACCTGCTGCCCCAGCTGCAGAATCAGCACTGGTACTTCACTCACAAACAGTCCCCATCAACGAGTCGACGACAGAGAGCGTCTGGCTGCGCTAGCCTTCATCACCTTCAGCATTCCATGGACGATAGCCATGGCTCGTGTCGCCCGTATTCCTCGTCTCCGCCAACATTCCTCGCCTCTGTTCTCTGCTCACTCTCCCCTTCTCCTCCCTCAGTTGTTGAATCGCACTCGCATTCCGCGTAAATACCCCCGGGGTGTCCTCCTATCGCTTCTGCCCTTCTCATATTCACTTGCCGCCGTCATCTGTGCGTCTTCGCCATCAGCACCGCATGGCTAGGCCTTGGCCCACAACTAGCAAGCGCCCTCTCGCCTACACCCTCGGAGGCGAGCAGAAAGAGTTGAGGATGTAGATAGCGAGCAAGATCAAGGCCGTCCATGGTGTCCGTGTGGCATATCCCATGATATTCGCAGCAGATATGTTATGACTGAACGCCAACTGGTTCGGAACTGAGCTGAAGGGAGCCCAATGAGACTGGCAAAGAACAAGGCAACAGAAATTCAGACTCATTCGGACACTCTGCCAATTAATCCCCATTTCAGATGCAATCTTAGTGCAGCAGAATCTTTATTTAAGCCTTTTTAGTACGGTACTGAGAGTTGCTGAGCATTTGGACGCTTGTGTCTGAATCACTTCGAATTTCGTATGCTATATGTATTTATTCCTTTATTCCTTGTAATCTATCCGTGCACACCTGCAGGTAATTGAACTACTACTATTACCCATCCTCACTGTCCACAACGTCAGATAAGTCGTGTGAGTCGCGCCGAAGTCTCTGCGGCAACGAGATCATTGACAAGATGCGCTGAAGCGGAGAATGATTAATGGCGGCCCACCAACGACGGCTAGTCTGACCGCACTTTGAGCCTTTTTCTCGTACGGGTATGAGCGGATAAGTATGGTCAATTGCAGGGTTAGAGATGCCACAAGTATTGTTGCTGTTTCCTACAATGATTTTGCAGCCGCGGTGTTGAGGTCAAAATAAGCGCCTGTGAGCCGCGTTTTATGGTATAGAACGACCCTGAAGATATTTCTTAAGGCCGTGTGGCGAAATGGCATCGCGTCTGACTACGACTCAGTGCGAATCAGGAGATTGCAGGTTCGACCCCTGTCTCGGTCAAATTTTTTTCCAGCCGCATCATCATCACCGGTACCACTGGGACTGACCTAGTCTTCTCTCTTTTGATCATCTCCCATACATACATAACGAGGCTATCGAAGTTCGACATGACGATGTTCAAATCTGCAGTCAACGGTCCAGGCGTTCACCCGGGGTCGGAGCTGACAACGGACCATGACGAGTTTCAAGCCCAACATGAATGATCTTTTTTGTACTCGTCACCACTTCACGGTAGCCTCCCTTTCATAGGGACCACCACCATCTCCGCCATGAAGGCCACCTCCCGCTCACCCACAAACATCGTCTACAAGCGTGTAGGGGCCGTGTTCGGCGGCCTCGCGGCGTTGTACGCCTTGACGCTCCTGCTGGTGTTGACACCGTTCATCCAGACCCAGTACGTCCTAGTGTGACCACGTTTAGCACACCTCTGACGATGATGGCGACCATTTTCTCCTATTTATAGCGTTCTCTACGCCCATTACATTGACTTTCTGTGGTACAACAAGTTCGACCACCCAGAGCACTATGGCTTGGCCCGTAAGTCAAGCATACGCGCCTCCTCTGTCTGCCACGTGTATCTGGCTAAACGAGCCTTTCCACACTTTTATGCGTACCTACACCTCTTCTGGGACCTCTAGCTGGCAAGACTGTGAACCTCAAGCTCCAGAGCGCAGACAACACGACCCTCGGCGCGTGGTTCATCTTCGCCGACCCGTTCTACCGCACCCTGCCCTACCCACCGCCTTCCAACACCGATTTCACCTTCCCCAACCAAAAACACGTTCCCGACGCCCTCCAGGCCGCGCCGACCATCCTCTTCCTGCACGGAAACACCGGGACGCGCGCACACCCCCTCCGGACGGTGCTCTACACCGCTTTCACCTCGAGGCTGGGGGCGAACGTCCTCGCGGTGGATTATAGAGGGTACGGCGATAGCGAGGGACACCCGACGGTGAAGGGTGTGGGTGAGGACGCGAGGGCCGCGTGGGATTGGTTAGTGGAGAGGGGCGCGAGGGAGGAGAATATCTTGATTTTGGGACACAGTCTTGGGACGGCGATTACTGGACTGTTGGCGGCTCAGCTGGGGCGGGAGGGCGTGCATCCGCGAGGGACGGTGTTGATGTCGGTACGTTCATCCAACCGATCCTATTTCTTTCGTATGTGCTAACGCTAAGACATGTCATGTACAGCCTTTCTCTTCCATCCGTTCGCTCGTCGACCAGTACTACCTATTCGGGTTCCTGCCTATCCTCAAACCGCTCTCTGTGATACCCCTCGCACCACGTACGTCCCCCGTCACCCAACTACACCCCGCTAGATACGTTGTGGACTAACGAACGTCAACGAAACCTTATCCAGGCCTGATCACCTGGTCCCTAGTACACCACTTCGACACGCTCACCCTAGTTCCGGTACGTGTCCCAAAATAAATCGCGCATATATCCACGCTCCGTGCTTTCTGTCAACCCACTAACTCTATCTCTCTTATCTTCCTTTACCCACTTGACACGAAAATAGGACATAAAATCCTCCGTCCTGATCGCACACGCCGACAACGACGCCGACATCCCCTCCTCGCACGCCCAGATCCTCTTCGACGCCTTCCTCGCGCCGCACCTCCCTGCCCCCGCCGAACTCCCGCCAAACCCGCTCTCGCCCTCCGAATGGGAGAACTACACGCATGTGGACGCGCACTGGGAGGCGAAGCGCGCGGAGGCGGTGAAGAGTATGAGGATCGAGGGGTATGGAGTGTATGAGGAGATGGAGGAGAAGGTGGTGAAGAAGGAGGGACGAAAGGTTGCTTTGTTGAGGACGGAGAGTGGGGGCCATGATATTGGAAGGGTGGAGGGTGTGCAGGATGCGATTGGCAGGATGTTTGGATTTTATAATTGACGGATTGGCGTCTTACATGGAGCGTTTTGTGGCATAAATTATAGAGATGTCTACTGTTGTTGGTTTTCGATAGATCGTATACCTTCCTATGCTACCCTTGTATAAGTCGCCGTAATGTCGTATTATTTTTACTACTTTCCCTTGCTCTAGCACTTGAAAGGCCGGCGACGCGGCGAAGAAAATAATAAAGTGAGTTCGCACCATAAACTTAGGACTTCCCGCCAAGAAACGACAGGAAAACGGAGAAGAAAACGAAAAGAGTGACCGAGACAGGGGTCGAACCTGCAATCTCCTGATTCGCGTAAGTCGTAGTCAGACGCAATGCTATTTCGCCACACGGCCTGTGCAAATACTTCCCGAAGCGGCTTGTGGCACACGTGGCTCGCGGATCGCACCGGCGCTTCATTTAGGCGCTCGATCGGTAAAAACGATCCTTCGACTTAGGGCGATTAGGGGAAAGCAAAAAGAATGACCGAGGCAGGGGTCGAACCTGCAATCTCCTGATGTCGCGCTCGTACGAAGTCGTAGTCAGACGCGATGCCATTTCGCCACACGGCCAGTGAAGGGAAAGCGACTATTGGGGTTGTCGTCTGATCTTCGTGTGATGGAGGTTACAATGAGTACTCTGGTCCACAGGAATGTGGAGTGCAGCAAGGTCGCCGTCGGGCAGACTCGTAGTCTTTATGATACGATGTCTTTGTGATATATCGGATGGATAAATCGACCTAGCTATGGGAATGGAAAGGCGATGAATACTTGCTGGGTGTATTCTACGTGCCGTATAAAGCCGTCTACTCCACTTCTCGTGCATTTTCCCAGTTCCTTATATTCTAAGGGTCCACTAAATTCAAATAGATTGATATATTCTTTAGAGGATAAAATGTACAGATGTGTAGACTTCAATCTACCAACCGTTGGTCTGCAAGAGCACATTTTTCGTGTCATACTAGTCATCTGAATCGGACAGCTCCTCTTCAGGAACATCGTGCTCATCAATGTCCCCTAAGCCGGATTCCATATCCACAATTGGGTAGGTTTCAGTTAAGCCACATTGGCAAGGTAGGCGCCAACCTAGGTGCCAGCCATTCAACAGTGGTTTATAGCTCAAAGGGTCATCCCATTCGCGCCCCACCCGGACCACCGTCCCCGCTTCGACACAAGGAACCAAAGCGCGCTCGAGTTCGTCGAAAGGCTGCATATTCTCAAGCGTCAATGAAGGGTTCACGTTAATATGCACCTCCTTGAGCGGCTTGAGTCCCCATTTCAGGTCACCCACACATCGCGCCTTGATGATCGCCCACAACCACGTCAGGCCGTATCCCTGCAGATATTCG
Organism: Cyclocybe cylindracea; assembly: GCA_013376435.1. Classification (NCBI taxonomy): domain Eukaryota; kingdom Fungi; phylum Basidiomycota; class Agaricomycetes; order Agaricales; family Hemipholiotaceae; genus Cyclocybe; species Cyclocybe cylindracea. The sequence continues at coordinate 143,369 of MPNV01001291.1, forward strand.
ACTTTGGGGCTGGCAAACATCACATGCAGAATCTCGAGCTTGGGCAATATGGAGCGTTTGTCCGGGGCGAAGATGCTGCCCGCCATGAGCGCGAGAACGGCGAACGATGCTGCGTCTCCCAGAGAGGCCGAGGTTAGCTTGAGTTCGCGTAGGTTGACGGCATCGCGCAGGGAGTAAGCGATGTGCGTGGGATGGGGCCCCAGTTACCTCCTAACGTAAAGGAGTCGAGGTTCCGGAAGGCAGGGGATTGGGTCGTGGTCCTCGAGGTGCACTGCACCTAATCCGAATCGGCGCAGACACGGAAGGAAGAGGAGGTGAAGCGCTTTGGGCAGCCCAAAGTCGTACTTGGCCACTTTGAGAGTCAGGTCTTTAAGATCCTTCATGAGGGCAGGTTTGATTCCAGCAAAGTTTCCAGGAAAATCAGAGGCTTGTCCGAGAATCACGAAACTGCCCGTCTGCATCAATGAACACCCGCGCATCACCTCGAGCCACATCGAGAGCCTAATACCCTCTGTCAACAGCACCTCGGCCAGGCCCGCCAACGGCAACATAGCAGGCGACAGCCGAGTGTAATGCAGAGGCGGATTAACCACTTTCAAGGTCCTGAGTTTCTTCGCACGTTGGAATGCACGTAGAGAGAGGACACTAGGGCTGCCCACTAGCATTCGGAACTCAGGTGTAGCATCGTTGGCGCGACTCGAGGTTGTAGAGCAGCCAGCGCACCTGCAAGAAGGGCACGACGTCCGTCGCAATGTAGTTCGCGCCAATTCCGAGGTGACGAACTCGAGCCATGGTGGATGCAATTCCATGAAAGAACGGCTCCAGCGAAACTTGGGAGTTGAACCCAGGGAACTCATGTACGAAGAAAAAGAACGACAGCGGGCGGCTCCTCGAGCGCCCAAACCACTCGTTCACGCGGGTCGTGTGGCGAGGGATGGAAGTAGGGTCGCGTACATCGAGGTAGAGCGAGGACCAGAGCGAGGACAAGGCGTGCGCCGCGAGCCTCCAGGACGAAGAGACCCGGGAATGGGTGAGAGGTGGGTCGTTCCAAGCTGCGGTGGGATGAGAGGGGAGGAGATGGGCGAATATTTCGTATAGGACATCGACAGGTATACGGTGGACAGGCCTTTGGACGGGGTCCAGAGCTGGTTGGCCGAAAGCGGTGGTCCTGCCACCGACTGGAGACTCTGTTCTCGGTAATCTTGAGATATGACGTCCGCAGATACTGTTCCGTACACTGGGGCGCACATATGCGGTACTGCGAAGAGACTGCACTGTGGCGCTTCTAGCCCCGAAAGACGACCAGACGTTTCTTTGCAAGTGTCTTTTTCGTGTGGATTGGAAATCTACAAATGTGTTGGACATGTTCACATAGATGAATGACGGACACGTTTGCGTACGTTGAATTGTTCTCCAGACTCAGATTTGTACCCTTGGTTCTGTGCCACCATTCCTCCATCATGTGCCATGGGAGAACCCAAGATACGACGCGGGACGACTTCGAGTCGCTGCTCGCCAGGTTCAGGTGAGCAGGACCTCAGAAAGTTAGAAATAAGAACTTACTGATAAGAGAACAATGTAATATCCAAGCCTTACGCTTCCTGGAGGTAGGAAAGAAGAGAAAAGAAGCCGCAGTGGCTCCTTGCATAAGAACGATGGTCGTAGTTCGTAAGAAACCCCGAAAAAGTCACACTTGTAACGGAAGGATACAAGGGAGCTCTTTTCGGGTTTGTAGTATTCCATGCAAAACAGTACAGGCCACCACTAATAGTACAATGGAAATTTGGAGCCAGAGTGCAATCCCTTCAATACCAGACTAAGTAAATGTGACCTCATCAATTCTTTGCAGCATCCTTCTCCTCCTCACTCGGGAAACTTGCGAATACGTCCTTGAGCTTATCGATCGGTGCCGTCAACAAACCCGCCAATGTCTCGAAGGGCGGCTTATCCGGAACGCCAGGGTGGGCTCTCGTAGGCGCGAACTTCTTTGTACGCTTGAACGACGCAGACGCCTCCCGCGAGGCCTCTGCACCTATAGCTTTCTCGAGCGCGGGCAGGTCGGTGTTCTCCTCGGAATCGTTGTGCGGATGCAGATGGTCGACTACTTCCTTTAGGACGCTTGCGTGTTCTTGTGTGCCGGGCTGGATGGACTCGAGCCTGTAGAGGAGTTCTTTGACGATCTGTTGAATAGGGTGAGTGATTAATAAGAGGGGGGAAATGCGAAGTATGTACACTAACATGGTGATCAGCACGATCCCCGTCTGCGAGGCGTTTCCCTTCGGCTCCAAGGTATTTTTCCATAAGCGGGTACACGACAAGCTCTTCGCCGACGGCGTGGCGGGCGACCTCCCACATCAGGAGGCGAGCCCAACGACCTTGTGCCTCAGGGTTCCCTGCATTCTTCACGTATTGGTCGTAGTATTCGTACATCTATAGGAAAAAATGAATGGTAAAAAAATCGTTAAGGGCGAGGCGGAAAAGAGAAGGGGAGATGTCGACTACGAACCTCATTGTGGTCATCGGCGATGGCCTGGAGGAGAGTTGGTGTTTGTGTGGTTGCCATGTTACGTTTGAGAGGTTGCTGCGCAATTGAAGGTCCCGCTGAAGGCCTAAGAGTTCTGGTTGAGCTGAAGGAGGCGGCGGCGACGCGTTTCAGAGAACGAGAGGGCTGAGAGACAAAAATCCGGAACATCGCTGACTTTTATAGAGTAATGCGTCTTCACTTGATCGAGGAGTGCGTCATGACGATTGCCCTTTTGTAGCATAACCTTTTCCTGATCAGCGGGTTGAATGGCGGAAGCAAAAGGTGACTTCATTTCTTACGAGTAGTCTCAGTTCTCCGTTACTTGGACCAATGGGAGCTAAGGTATTTGCGAGGGGGAAATGAAAGCTCCATGGCACGAAGCTGATGATGATGCAATGATATCCAACATTCACAAACTATTTGATCGTGCTCACAGGGTCTAATGGAAGGCCTACGAGGTTTCCAGCTGAGATATCAATAAAACTGTATGATGAGAAGAGAAGAGTAAAAGACGCACCTCTGAGAACTTTGGAAGTAAGGCTTGAGAAAGAAAGGAAGTAGGCTAGAGGGACAGTGAGGGACGAAGGAATATCGCCACAAACACTGATAAATAAACTCCCTTCAGCGTCAACCGGTGTCGTATCTTAGTCGTATCGACAGATAATCGACTTCCTCTGAATCCTCCTGAACCTCAATCGGATCTATGGCCAAAAATTCAAAGAAACGCAAGAATGCACCTGAGAAGGTCTCCTCGATTGCAAAGAAACTGAAACAGGATGTCCCTGATACCGTGGCGAAACCAATCAATCATGGTGTGACGATCTCCGACGTCGTAGCTCGAGCAGGCATGGTTGGGGGGCTTATCTACGAGGACGAGCTCGAGACAACGACAGAGACTCTTATCACTCTTGCGCAAAACCCAGCACTCATAGGCCTGAAAGTGTTGAAGCCATTCAAAACGGCGGTGCACGATTACTGGAGGATAGCTCACGAAACAACGAACACAGGTGTGTAATATCCAATCTTATCACCAGCATTCCTGACTTGCAACTGCCTAGGAAGCTCCTTGACATCGCGAATATCGTCGGCGCTAATCGACAGCCGCCACATCGATGCACTGGTGCTGCTCTCGGAGATGGCCATCCGTGAGCAGTTGCCGAAGCTCGGTGCTCTGCAGCGCTGGGTGCGCGAGTGCGATGCCGTGCTCACGCCTAGTATGTCCCAGGGGGAAGAGAACCGTGTCTGGCAGGTGCTTGACGGGATCCTGCGGACGACCCAGCCCGAGATGATTGCCTCTACACCTAGCTCTCATCGGGGAGAGGGGAAGATGAAAAAGCCGGGGAGCAAGCTGCTGTGGTTCGAACCTTTTGGCATCGACCCAGGACCCCCGAACTCGACAACGAAAGGGGAGATTGCACCAGCTACGTCCCCAGAGGCTCTCGAGGCGTCCTTGAACGTCCTCCGACCTCTCCAAACCACCCCTGGCCACGAACGACGTCCGCCCAATAAACATCCTATGACCATCTACTTCTCCCCACCCACCGCAGCCTCCCCCTTCCTACTCCTTCCCGCCTCACAACGGACCCGTCAACCCACACGGCACGAAGTGCTTGGGGTGCCTGGCGCCTTCATCATCAACGATGCTCTGGAGAAGAGCGAATGTGATGCCCTCGTGCGAGCTGCAGAGCATATCGGGATGACCCCTGACGAACCTACTGCGGCTTCTGCAACGCAGCTAGCGTCGGTGCTCGCACATAATTTTGTGTGGCTTGCTGACCGAGAGTTCATCGATGGGCTGTACGCGAGAGTCGTGGATCTCTTGCCGAAGGAGGTGAACGGGGGCAAGGTGCGGGGGATAAACCGACGGTTTAGGTTGTATCGCTATCGTCCAGGGGCGCTGTACAGGCCACACGTAAATGCTTTCTTGGGTTCCATTTTTAGCAGAAAATCTGAACTTTCGTTCTTTTCGTAGATCGACGGCGCCTGGCCGGCCTCAGCACTTTCCACATCCTCAACGTTTCCTCCTACCTATTCCTACGTGTACGACTCCGATCCTACTCTCTACTCTCGCCTCACCTTCCTCATCTACCTCAATTCCTCTACCGCCGCCTCCCCAAGCTCGTCATCACCATCCCCCTCCACTCTGATCCCCGCAGACTTCACCGGCGGCTGCACGACGTTTTTCCTGCCCTCCGCCATCCACGGTGTCCTGGAAGCGCGGCCCGTCCAGCCGCGTACGGGGACCGTTTGCGTCTTCCCGCACGGAGCCGCGCGAGGAAGCTTGCTGCATGAAGGCAGTGGTGTCCTTGAGGGTGCGAAGTACGTTATCCGGACGGAGGTGCTGTATGAGGTGGATGGGAGTGAGAGGGTGGACGTCGGGTTTGGGTAAGCGCCCGTGCTGCGGCAAACAATTGTGCTTGTCACAGTTTCTGACGATGTTCATTGTTCCCGACTGTCTGGCAAGCTAAACATGTAGATTACGAAACTGGAGTAACTTCATCCCTCTATTTGAGGGACATACGGTGCAAGGCGGGAGATTCGAAAACGAGACCCTGGTGACTCGGTGCTCAGCCGCTTATTCGCCTTTTCCTTTCAGAAACTGGTTGTAGAATAAAGGAGGGGAACCGATGTTGTCTATCCTTTATTATCCACTCTTTTGGCTTGCAATTACACGCTCCCTGGGACGCACAGTCGTTAATTTCCACCTCTACCTCTAGAAATTGGAAGGTATGCAGACCAAAGCCTTACCTCGACACTATCGTACTGTGGACTAATTCAACTGATACTTTGGACATTATTAACATGCTACCCTCGTTTATGTAATTACATTATTCTCTACATTCACGCGCCCGAGGTCTTTCTGAAAGAAATATTTAGTTGGGGAACCTCGTAGACAACGCTAGGATTCAGAGGTCAACACGTATGTCTATAGTGTAGTACACTATTAGTTCACTATGAGTAGTGGACACTTAGATCTTCAACCCGCCGGATATCATCTCAGCCAGCTTGTCTACGTCTTCGCTCTCCCCGATACCAGCCCCATCACCGCCTTCACGATCCCATGAAGCCTCTGCGAAGACCACGAACTTCTTCTCCCTTTCCTTGTCTATCTGGTCTCTCTGCACGTCATCCTCATCCGACGGCTCCTCAATATGTACCTTGCCTCCGCGTTCCTCAATAATCTCGATAATTTCCTTCAAGTGATTGCCATCTTCCTCCTCTTCGAGGTCTTCATTAAGTGCGATGTCGAGGACCGCTAGGGCTGGAAGACGGGTGTCCAAAATGGACCTCAAACGTGAGTAGTGCGAGTTGTTAAGGTCACTGTTTTCCAGTAAGATCGCTTCAAGATCCGGGTGAGGCGTCAAGGACAGAGATTCGATTATCTCAGAGCTTCCTTCCGCAGTGAGATTGGTGTCTGATAGATCGAGGTATTCAAGAGAGGTAGACCGTCGGATGACATCCGCGAGGACATGCCAGCCCCTACGCGATTTTGTTCCGTCGAAATTATGTGCCGTGCTATCGCGGAGACTGAGATGCCGGAGATCATGGCAGTTTGAGAGACCCTGTGCGATTGCAAGGACGCCATCCTCACGGAACCCATTGTTGACCTGCATATACCTGAGGAAATCGGGTTATCAAGATGCATCCATCATCCAAGTGTCACTCACCATCTTAACCTTCTGCACATTTTTATGCGCCGCCAGTACCTCGCCCCAGAGCTGCGCGCTACCATCTTCCAGCCTGTTTCGTCCACACACCACGACGCGTAGCTTGCTTCCTTCCGGGCCGAACTCCTTGGCCGCTTTCCGAGCGTTATCCAAGAGCGCACTTGCAACGATGCGCCCTCCTTCTGGGCCGAGACCATTGTTGTTCAGCTTCAGGACCTGGATTCCAGTATGCCCTGAGAGAAGTGGCACGAGGGCGGGTGCGACGCGGCTGCCAAAGGCGTTGTCGCTGAGGTCTAGCTCTACCAGCCAAGGACATGTAAGGAGGGCGTCGCAGATGGAGGAGATGGCGGGTGGGACTTCTTCTATGGAACGAGAGGTGATGATGTCCGAGAGGTGCGCTACCTGTGGAACTTTAGATCCATCGAGATCCTGGCTGTTTCGGTAAGACAAGGACTTACTTGAAGCGAAGGCATCTTCCTGATCAGTTCGCCTAGTTCCTGGCCTGCGGCCGCACCGATTGTGTTACCCGACAAGCGTAGCACCTCGACTTGAGCCAGAGCAACATCTTGGAAGAGATCTCGAACGTCCTGTGCTGTATCAAGCTTGAGCTGACGGTGCCGAAAGTCCAGGACTCGGAAGTTAGCCATTCTTGATGGGAGCACACTGTTCAAGTGTCAAGACTGAAACTTCTGGAGTGAGGGCGTTACACACAACGTCGGTGGTGTGTTGAGGGTTCGAATGAAGTTATAGTTGCCATTGAAGTTTACGAGTAATCTCGAGTTGAACGGATTTCTAACACCTTATCGGGTTGATCGATTGATCAGCGCATGCCTTTTTGGAGTCCCGGGAATGGGCGCTTATTGTCGGCACATACCGAAATTGCTTACGTATGTGCCAAGTATATTAACCGTCCTCCTGCCGTGTACTTTTCGATACCGTATCTCTCAAGGAGAGCGAAGTATACTTAATTTGAAGCAGCCCAGGGTTGAATTTCTTCTGAATAAATAGTAAAAATGCATAAAAATAGGACGAAAGAACCTTTCCTGCTGCTTGATGGATGACTTTCCTTAACGAATTTGAGGCTCTAAAGTAAACAACGGGGTACCAGCGTCGGGGATTGAAGTGGAAAATGAGACTTCATAGACGTTGGGGTTTGGAAAGTTGAAAGGACGATGAGGCAGGAGCGAGGCATGCCGAAGGCTGCCGTGGTCAGGAACAAACCTAAACGGGAGCTTTGACGCCTAGAATGAGGGTTTGGAACTGGGAAGGGGGTACTTACCCTACTCCTAGATTTTTCGTTTGAACGGCCTGTGAATTCAAGAGAGCACAGAACGGAATATTTTCCGGGGTCCTGAGGGGTGACAGTGGCATGCATTGGCCCGCCCTTTGAAACGAGATTTAGCGGTTGGAATGGGCTCTAAACGTTAAGGAAAATGATCAAATATTGCCATAACGCTTGCAGGGTACTTGTATCTATGAAGGCCTTCACGTTCTCCTGTTGCTTCACGCTTGTAGCCCTTCACCAAGCCAGAAAGAGTTTAGCGGGCCGGGCATCCCTCTATTACTAACTCGCTTATGTAACCGCTCTCATTGATGGACGACGCGAATTTCAACCTTCCTGCTATCCCCCTCAACCATCAAACATCAGGCCTCAATTACTTTCTTATTGGAACTCCTAAGTCTTTTTGGACAAGCACAAGAACTTTTGGAACTCTGTTATCGATTGAACACCAACTACGAGGAGCAGGCAAGTAGAAGCAATAGGGACCACCCTGAAGCTATCTACGCGTTTTGAGGATGTCGAAGGCCTCCCAACGCGAAGGGTCCTTGTACCCGATCTACACGGCGCTCAACATTCCTACTGTCACCGCTCTTCCGTCACCAAAATGCATTCAGTGGTCACCAGATGGACAGCTATGTTTCACAACGAAGAACGCCGCGTATCTCCTTGTACGCGTCTTTCTCGATCTTTTATTCACTTTTCTCCTCAAGAACTTGGCGTCTAAATACAACAGACTCCGGACCATGGCATCAACTTCGATAACGACTCCGTCGTTCGTTCAACACCGAGCAAGGATGACCCAGCGTTGGGATGGTTCAAAACGATGATACAGACGGATAAAAGTACGCCGATGAGATGGCCTGACTACTCTCAAGGTGCGTTTTGAGCCCACAAATGCATTTCGGCGCCCCTTACCTCGCAGTTTCGCAGCTTGGGGTGCCGTTTCGCTGGGTTCAATCGACATGGCTCTGATTTCTGTCGCGATATCGCCGAGTGGGTTGTCTGCTCACGGAGGGTATGTTTCCTGCCAATTTCTCTTTCTGCCCAGCTGAGCAGTATCAAGGTGCATCTTCGCAACTCTGACTTCGAACATGGACCTCAACCTGTGGACAGCGACGAAGAACTACCTGAAAGGCGAATGGATCAAGGTCGGTCTCTTTATGCTGCTTTTGACCTCATAGACGACAACTTTTGTCCTTTTTCTGCAGTTTAGATTTTCGAAATCGCGCCATACCTATTAAACATCATCGCTCCGGAGGATGAGGGCAAGACCGACCCTGCCGTTGTGTTGCAAGCCCAGATCGTCTGTACGTGGTCTTTTCGCGATTTTTATGCTTGTTCCGATACTGACATTCACCTGGTCCAGGCATCGAATGGACGCCGCAGGTCGACTTCGGAATAACGCCTACGCCTTGTCTCGATGCATCTTTGCTCATTCTTGGGAGTCGGGCTGGGTATCTTACATTTTTGAGATATCGAACAGGAGAGGAGCCGGAATATGTTGGCACACTTTCGGTCGCCGAAGTATGGATTACACATGTCGCGTTGGCGGGGTGCAACATCGTCGAACCAGGACATTGTAAGCGTCCAACTCCAACCCGGTCTGAACCCGTTTGAACTCGTGTAGATGAAGGACAACTGGCTTATGGCACCTCCGATGGCACAGTCGGCCTCGTAAAGATCACTCAAAAGCTTCGCCTCGTTGACGACCGGTTCTCGTTTGTACCACGATACACCATCGAAACGACGTTCGAACAAGAGGACGAACTGGTTTATGGCCCGCAGGGCAACAAGGGCATGACTAGCATGAGATGGGTGCTCGTGCCAGGTCGATCTGTTCGTCCTGCTCTTCTTTATCTCCATTTTGGCCTAACCATATCGATAGCCCATCCTCGTATCATCAACCCCAGGGCTCATCAAGCTCTGGTACGCCCCGTCTCCCCCGTCTTCCTCGACCTCAACCTCAACCTCTGAACAACGGAAGACCCATTGGACCAGCCAACGAACCCTCCGCCTCCAAACGCAACGCACATCCCTCGACTCGTCCGCCTTCCATCCACTCTCCGGGTTTGCCTACCTAGCCAACTCGGACACCCTTGTTCTCAGCCTCTGGGACGGTTCCTTCCATGCCATACGGGAATTCGGCTTTGCAAGCTTGGAAAAAGGTCCGACATGGGGCTCGAGGAAGGATACTGAGGCTACGACCGAAGCTACGGATGATGAAATAAATGCGCCAAAATTGACGTGTGAAGGCCTCTCCGCCGTGGCGAGGACAATGTTCGAGAGGTCAGAGAAGGAGAGTGGGATCAGCAAGTTGGACATGGTCCGTGTCGCGGGTATGATGGGGTACGATGGGGCTGGGGTTATGACTTGGGTGTATGAGTGAGTCTGGGATCTCTCGGGGTCTACATGATCAGGATAGTCATGCTTGTATCGATGCAGATCAACTCGCCCCTCCGACTTCAGCTATAAGCACGATGCGAAGCATAACGAGATGCTCGTCGTGGCAAGGGTGTGCGAACAGGCGATCAGCGACGATGAGCTGCTATCCAACCTATCCACTCTGTTGAACACAGCGAAAACCTGTACGGCTTACATCTTCTTGTCCTTGATACCCTGTCCTCACCATCTGACTACAACAGCCTCCGCAATATCGCCTCTCAACCTTCTCCGACCAACCCTCCTTCATCTCCGGAACCCCGTGCCCGTCCAACGCGTGCATACACGATTGCTCGAACTCCTGCGGCCTCCTTCCAACCCGCTAGGCCCGGGTTCCGATCCAGCAAACCCAGTTTTACCGACATTCGAAGGTGCCGACGAGCTGACCTTCACGCTGATGGAAGAAATGCGTGAAGAGTTCAAGATCGCACTTCATACCCATCTCTTTGGTTGGGATGAATTGCTCAGGTTGAGGATGAGGCTTTCGTTGGCAGATTTCGCTTGGGTGGGTGTGATTTTTATTCTCTTACTTTCATTCATTGTGCTCAGAGCCTAAAACTGACGCCCCATTGAGAGTAGAAATTAGCCGCCAACGAGACCAACCAAACGGAGTGCGGGGTCGTCGCTCAGGCTCTTTTGAGCTCGATCAGCCAAAAGGTGTTGAGGACGCTTATTCGGCATGTTACGGCTGTGGTTGGAACTCTGACAGGTTCGCATTCATTCCCTTCAAGATCCCTTTTCTTTCGTCTCTGACAAGAGATATATGTGTCGTCCAGCCGCCGACCTGCCTTTCGTCTCGCGCCTCGTAGTGCAATCGATGCTCGCTGGGTCGCCGGCGGACATCATGGAAGAAGGCAGGAAGCTATCCCTCCTTGTCAGGCCGCTCATCCGGGCGTCAAAATCCAGTACGACGGAGACAACAGGAGAAGGAGAACAAGCATATATTGAGGCGTCAGACGAGGACATCGTCAAGCTGCTGTTGGAATCCTGCCCTGCGTGTGGCGTCGTAGTGCCGTTGGAGGATATCACGAGTGCGAGGTGCAGGGGTGGACATGCATGGGGTATGGTCTTCCTTCCATTACCCTGGATTCGATCTCACTGAATGAACCGCTTCGATATCTAGCCCGCTGCTCAGTGACGACCTTCATCCTCTGCACGCCCTGGGTGCGTACGTGCGTCGGGTGCAGTCGGAAGGCGTTCCTCCCGCCCTCGGCCATGGCTCAAAGGAACAAAAAGGTTGAGGACGACGCTGAGGCTGCGAATACCAACTTGAAGTCGAATGATCATTTGCCTGCCATAGCGAGAGGATGGGTTGTCGAAGAGCTGCTGGAGGCCGTGCAGAGGTGTCTGTTTTGCGGGAATGCCTTCGTCGGAATACTTTGAGGTTTTTTTCAGAAGTTGTTCTTGTAGACTTTGGACTGATTATCTTTTGAGTATCATGGGCGTCTGTGGGCGGTGCATCGATAAGCCGCAGTAGTCGGTGGCGTAGGCCGCTGATCTGATATCGATGGATCGACTTCATGATCAGCAAGATTAACAAAAAGATTGAGATTCGAAAACAGCTGTGTAAAGGATACATATTGGATATTTCAAGCCGGATAAGGGATTGGGAAACTTCCACTCCTGCCTGCCTGCATACGGTAGGGAACCAGTGGACCGGGGCTGAAGCTGAAGAATGACAGGCACGTCTAGTATCCAACGGAAATCAGATAATCCGCGAGGTTCTCCACGATGGGGGTGACCTCTGGCGCCTGATTGGGCGCGACATATTCGATGACGAGAACGGCTTGCTTCGTCTTCACGATGATCGCCCCGTCGGCCTGCATGAATTGAAGAAATGGGGCGATTAGAGATGTGCCGCAATGGTGATAGGCATGGTATCACATACCGCCTTCTTGGCCTGGATAGTCCGATCACTAACAGACAAGGTGAAGAACTTTTGGCCTGCCAGGCGCACGCCGTTTGCTTGCACTGAATCTGGTTTCGAGAACCCGTCGACGATGGCTTTCTGCTCTACTGGGGAGAGCTGGATGAATGGGTATGGAAAGATAATCCATCCGTCAGCTTTCCCGAAATTGAACATAGGTTGAAATCTTCCTACGCACTGTGTATCCAGCGCTCGAAGCCCACACGCCTCCCTGCAGACCGATGATAGCAGCTTTGGCGATCTTCCCGCTACCGAGGAGGTTGCCATCGACGTAGGCTGTACGATAGGATTTCGCGTCAGATTTTACTGATCAACGCAGGCGGTTCGACGCTCACTTTGCCAGGACATTGTACGGAACGCGAACTAAGGTCGTAGGAGGAGTCGATGGAGTCGATGGAACGATGGAGAGGGTGTTTGGTGAGAGGCTAAGGATAGGAGACGCTGCCTATTATGTAACTCTCGGAGATGTCCAGATAAGATCGCCTCTAAAATTACGTCAGTAATCTTGCTTATTGAAACGGAAATTAATTGAGATGTATTTAAGGCGCGAGGTCGATGCTGAGGCCGGTTGACGTGCATAGGTGCCTTTACTTCATCGGAACGTAAAATTTTGGTGAATGTCTGCAGATCCTCCCTGCCCAGAGCGACCCACAGACTAATCATACATAAGGTTCATACTCAATCTTTTTTTTCGTCGAAGATCCAAGTGTCAAATACAAAGAGAGAAAATTCCTAGGTATTCACACTGTGCAGTTCAGCAGCCTGGAAAGTTATATGAGCGTTCTTTGTTGGAAACCAAGGTAGGGAAACCTCAGAAATCATTGAGTTTAAGTTGAAAACTTACCCAAGTCCAATGAGCGCGCCCAAGGCCTCTGGTACACGTGAGCAAGATATATTCGGCAGTTCCGTCTCTGAGACGAACCGTTGAGCCGATCGATGCCTGGGGGATAAAATTTTTGTGCGCAAAGAGTTATCCGCTCTTTGCTCTTGCACTCACTGTCCCCCAGGTATGTTTCCTCAGTTAGGCTGTTAGCTTTTGCACTCACGGTCCACCAGTACCTTTGTAGGCATTTGGCTGGCTATCAGCCGCCGAATGCTCTTTCCTGCTACTCAAACCGCAGCGTGTGTTACACCACGCCTAGCAATCATTGGAATTCCCAAGAGCTTGAAAACCCTTGTTGAAAGTTAGGATGCGTGGAAAAGGTTATGTAATCGCCCCCATGATCACCCGGACCGGCAGGTCCAGCAAGATTCATCCATCACCGCCATTACCTCTACCTCCCAACCCTATGCCACCAGGCCGAAGATGGCCCCCGGAGGCGATTTGGAACTCAGGCTCATAGTTCGCTACGAGGGACTCAAGGCCACACAGTACTTTGCCAAGTACACGCCCGAGTCAGAGAAGGTTTTTCGGGATGATTTGCAAGCTCTCAAGCTGCCCCATCCAAAGAGAGAGAATACGAATTTGCTGAGTCATGGCTCTGTTGAATGTTTTTGGGAGTCCGTTCAGAAAGATGGGGTACGTCGTCGATCGATCATAGAGCACTCCAGACAGTCGCCCACACACCGTTGTTGTTCTCGCCCCAGGTCCTCCACCAGCACCTTGTATACAAGGCTCTGCCACCAGATAAGGGAAATCAACGAATTCTCGCGGAAAACCTCAAGAATTTGTCGATGTAATTGCCCTCTGCCGAGTTCTTGTCTCAGGGTCTGATTGACGCGTACTAGAGCAAAACTCACGTTGAAGCAACTGTACGACTCCTTTCCGTTCTTCCTCCACGTATCATGAACTTCCTGCTCAGGGACCCTAGGAACCCAAATAACAGCGCAGCGATGAGGAGGCAGAACCCGCCCTCTCGACCTTCTTCGTCTATTACCAAGAAGCCATCTCCCCTTGCCCGGTCCCAAAGCTCAGCAGCGAACCCCAGACTCCCTCCACGTCCAACCCCGCCAGCAGCAAATGCACCCCCAAAGCGTCGTCCAGAAGACGTTTTCCGTACCTCGGCAAACCCATATTCCCTGATTTTGGACGACGCGTTCCCGAGAAGGCCCTCGACACCCAATCCATACTGTACCATGTCCCCCTCCGGCGTGCCAGACATTACGACCAGATTTCCACCCGCAACTCGCCCTGCGTCTGACTGGGCAGGCTCCTCGAGATCAGCATCTTCTCAGTCCGGACCTTCGTCGCTGAAGCGGCCTCACGCGGCCATCTCCAACGTGCAGCAGGGTCAAGGTTCCAGCTCGTCTAAATCGCTTAGCAGTGAGGCAGAATGGGAGTACTGGCACCAGTTCGATGCTGCTATGTCGAATATGCCACAGGATCACGGTTGGAATGCACCTCCTGGATCTACGCGCAGCATAGACAGGGCTTCTGAGAGACCAACCAAGGTAGCCAAGACGCATGAAGGCCCGTTCGAACTACCCAAGGTGTGTGTATTTGCACGGAAATATTGTCCATTTGATAAACTCAATTTCTCGGACAAAAGAAGCCTGCACCAGGAGTTCCACTTCCGAACAGGGTGCCGCTATCTGTTCTGATGTCATCTCTTCCACCAGCGTCGACGAAACTCCCGAAACAGTCACTGGACAAGCTACCACCAAGCCAACAGGCAGGCCCGGTTAAGATACAAGCAAGTGGCCCTCGCCCGCCTGGAGCGGTGTCGTCTGGGCCAATACCGAAAGTGCCAATACCGTCGGCTCCATCGTGGCTAAGAGCAGATAGAGTAGATGATCGAAGGATTACGAGCCAACAAAGGCCTAGTTCTGGAGCCGTTCCTAGCACGAGCACCGTCGTACCTGTACCGAGGCAAAAATCGGCTCCATCGGTACCTTCGACGTCTGCACCTCCACCCATTCCGGCGTCGACGTCAACGTCGACTGCGCGAGTGAACATGGTCCGCACGCACGGGGGACCGCTACCCTCTCGGCCGCCTCTACGTCCAAGCGCACAAGTGACAAGAGAGCAAACACAGAAGATTACCTCAGCGGCCGCGACTGGTGTTGTTGCTCAGAGCACACCGTCGACGTTCAAGGCAACACCAGCCTCGGCTTCAAGCTCTCAGTCTTTGACTGTTCCAGCTTCCAGTTCCGATGCAAGGGGAGAGTCTAGTCCGATGCCTGGGTTCGCTGCAAGTTCGACCGTTAGCAGCGGTGCAGATCCTGCTCCTTTGAAGCCCCCAGTGGTCGACCTTCACCATAAGAGACCTGTACGTATGATTTTCTCGTTCTCCTTTCGTGAAGCCCTTATGCAAGTTTGTTTTCATCTTCGATAGCACATCGAGCAGGCGGACGCGCGAGCGTTGGCGTTGAAGATGGCGACGAAGGCGCATGAGCCCCCTGCTCCTGTTCAGAGGACAACCGCTGCCCCTTCGTCAGGTTCTGCGCCTAGCCGGGTATGGTCTCTCCCTTTCTCCTCGTTCTAATGCTTACGACAAGCCCGCTTAGTCCGTAGTGCCTATCCAGCCTGTGGCTAGTGCTCGAATCGCGACCACCTCAAAACCTGCGCTTACCGTCCGATTGCAGCAGAATTCACCGATCGCAAAACCACCTACCCCTCCAGCGAAAACCATAGCACCTCCGACTCCCGTGAGCCTTACCAAACCTACCCCTCCTCTCACTGCACTGGACAGCGCAGCGAGTGACGCTTCTATGTCAATCCGTGTAAAGGAAGAACCGATCGATGTGCAAATGCTGCCCCCTTGGACGTCGCCGATTGAATCTTCCGCCCCGATATATATAAAGGAAGAGGTTGATACGACATCCTCGCTCTTCCTCAACAGTACGCCGGCCGAAAAGAGGACTCGCCCTTCACGTTTCGCAAGACTGGTCGAGGTGCGCAAACGGTCTGTTTTATGTTATTTTTCTCCCTGCCTCATGCCATGACCTTTTATAGCCCTCTCCCTTACCTACTCCGCCGCCTTCCGCCGAACCTCTACACCCAACGGAGGCAACGCCAACGACAACGACAACGACACCCAAAAGGGCTTCGCGCTTTGCGGACAAGACAATTGTTCAGCAAACCGGGCCGGTTGCCGGGGCACCAGGAGCCACAACCAATTTGGGGAAAAGTGTGGCCCAGTCGTCGGTTGTGATTACTGCGCCTCCATCTCCGCCTATTTCTTCTACGTCGCCCCCAACCGACCCAGAAAACCAACCGCCACCAGCACTCTTGAACAACCAGATCCCGGAACGCTACGCTCACGAACACACCCACACCTACGAGAGCTACGAACACGAACATAAGAACGGTGCTGACGAAGACACTATGGCGCGCGGGACAGCAACACGTACGAGCAAGCCTTACGGGCCCCATCAGAACAACAGCCACCGACGCGAGCGCGAGGATTCCGCGACGCGCATCCAGAGCCTAACGCGCGAATCCTGGTCGATCAAGCGCGAGATTACTGCCGCTCTAGAGCGCGAGAAAGATGTTATTAAGGAGCTGAAATCCCTCGACTCGAAATCGGTGCCTGCGCCCACACGCTTATGGGACACGAAGGATGACGCGCACATTCATAATCTGCGCAACCGCCTCAATAGTGTAGAGGGCGAGCTCGAGGAAGAGAAACGCCGTGCCTGGGTCATGGACCGTGCTCTAGAGGAGGAAAGGGAGCTCCGCTTTGCGGTCGGACACGAGCTGCTGGATGCCACCATACGACTGAAGGAGCTGGAGAGGGAGTTAAAGGAGGAGAGAGAGAAGAGGCAGCTCGCGGAGGACGCGATTATGGATGTTCGGAGGGAGTGCAGGGAGCCGTTCGTCGTCCCCAGCTTGGTCGATGCGTACTTGCAGATCTCGCAGTTGACGAGCAGGGCGTTGAAGGCGGCGGCAGAGAGGAAGGCAGCTGAGAAGGCGGGTGTGCCTCCTGCCGGTGGCTCGGGTGCTGGCGGCTCTGGGGCTGCTGGTGGCAGTCTGATGACTGGGGTGGATGTCCAACAAGTTCTGGGTGCCACCGTAATGGCGACTGTTTTGACGACAGACCCTTCGGCTCAAGCGAACCCAAAGCTCCCGACTGAGGACATGGATCTTTCTGATTCTTGAAGCAGCCACATTCAATATTCCTCTGTGGTTTATATGAGTTATTCCTTCATTTGCATAACATAGGTATGAACTGCAGATTATACACTTTCGGTCTTTTCGCATCACTACTCTCCGCTATGTAGCATCTGTACAAAAAGAGAACCATATGTACAAGCATTATGCACGCAGCCTCATGACGCTCTCTGTTTTATGTATACGTTGAAGTTGCATCTTTTTCTTATAGTCTTCATCTGAGTACACCCAATTTTCAGTGAGATTTATCTGCCGACGATGGATATCCGGACGGAGCGTCTCGCAGTCAATGCATATTTTCACGCCTTCAAACCGCAAGTTCCGTAGAACATCCAAAAAATATCGGCTGCTTTTGACCATGGACTTGCGAATGCAAATATACAACTCTTTTAGCGGTTGAAGGGGCAAGGAAACGGGTGGACATCTCCATCGTACCATATCTATGAGCTCTCGCAAGTGCATCCCCTGGTCGTCTTCCCGGTTGATGAAGATAGGAGCATACACGACAAAAGACGACAGTTGAGGTAAGAGACGAGCATTTTCGTGAGGGAAGTTCCCGCCGAATTCGAGCCTCCTGAGGCTATCGCCTGCATGCAGTAGCGGGATTATATTCCAGGTGGCGACTAGTCTTCACCGTCAATCTAGTCGTGTGATGTGGGCAAGAAATGGCATTGGGTGAAACATCGTCTTGGTTGGCTCTGAATTCCACGCCGTGAATTGAGTGAAATTGAAGACTTCAAGTTGACGAAGCTGCGGAAAATGGAAGATGTCGAGCAATTCGGGAATGGAAAGCTTTCTACGCGCGGACTTGCTGAACGTAATGAGACTGAGTTTGACCAATGCGGGGTGGACGAAGCCCGTCATAGGAGGGAGATCATATTCGAAGAGTATAAGAGTATACGAAACTGTCCGAGTGAGCCGGGACCAAGGAAACATTTTGAAAAACTCTCTATCGGCTTGCAAGAAGGCAGCGAGAAAGAGATGGCGCAGGTCTTCGGACCTGGAAAATGTCTGCAGGAATCCATCGGTGAATTCTGTCAGAGAGGTATCCTTCTTGTCCGTCAGCATGAGAAATCGCAAGTTGTTGAATCGATGAAGGCTGAATGCGACCAAGAGAAGAATACATGCAGCTGGCTCGGAGGTAAAGCCTTGTGACCAGAACAATGGAGGGCTCTATCTGTAGAGCGAAGTCTTTCAATACGTTCAGAGAGTCGGCTTTGGCCCCACACTGGGAGGATGGTTTGAACGAAAGGGACCGGCCGTTGGAACATTTGAAAAACCCTTGCACGCAGATTGCGAGATACAAGAAGTCCTGGGTTGTGGATGGAAGTTCGATGTAGAGCTCTGACTACAAGCACGACATAGAGAGCACAACCTCGCGTCACCTCGAAGATACTTGGGAGAGCGAAAGCGGAGGCTGAGATCGACTGCTGGCAGGATCAGCTGGATGGAATGAAGGGCGATCTCGTGAAGTATGTCAAGGGGAAGTTGGCGGAATGGCGATAAAACGGTCTTGTAGGTGAGGATCATCCTCCTGTATTGAACCGCTTCCTTTCGTAAACGACCCTTCTCCCTTTCGAGTGCTTCAATTTGGGCATCGATATCGATAACGTCTCGAACTCGCCCCAGTGCACTCTTTGATTGACTTAGAGTTTCTACAGCTGCTTGGCCGGGCTCCAGCGGGGTAGCTACGTTGTTCCTAAGCGCAGAGGTGATCGCAGTTGGATATTCGATTTTATCCAGCCAGCGCAGCGTTAGTGGGGCAAATTTTAAGTGGAGAAAGAATCGGAAGACATACGTAGAAAGCCGATTCTGAAATGAGATGAAGGTTGCGGTGAAAGATTGAAAGCGACCATCCAGAGAAAGCCGGCCCCTGTCCCGGGCCGTCATGCCGAGCTTGTCAGATCATTTGAAGCCATCCTGTAATTCGGGCGCGCTAGGAAATTGGGGCTTGATTGGGGCCACAGGAAAACTGGCGTGCTTTGCGTCGAACAGGATCTATTTTAAATCCTAACTGTCAGCCCTAAGACCCTTTTCCCCCAACTTATTGAACCGTACTCGGCTTGTGCCAATCTCGAGATGAGGAAGATACCGTCTACTATCGTCGTGGTCTCTGTGAACACCAATTGAACCATATGTTCTGCCAGGTACGAAGTTTAATTGCTCTGGAATCAGTGAAGATTTTCTTGATGCTGAGCGAGGCAGTGGAGATGTCGGCACCGGCGCCGGCATGGCGATCAGGACTGCGATACATGCCGTCGCTGTCGCCGTCGTCTGTGTGTAGTTCAGGATCTGGTTTTCAACCCCCAACGCGAAAGTGTCTGTCAAGGGGGCTTCGGAGCTCGAAGTATCTAGGCGACTCCCTTGATCCGTCGAACCAATGGTTAGGGGAAGCGGCGATACGACCTGGAGAGATGGTCGGGTGTTGTTTGATAGCTGTGTTTCCGAGAGAGCTGGATCCTCTGGAACTAGGACAGATAGAGGCTGTATGGAGGCCCATAGGACGCTGTTGCAAGTTTTCTGTCGAAAATAAGCCTCGAAGAAGGCAGGTTTGCGACTAAGGTTGACTGATGAGCAAGGCAGAGCCCCATTTGGGTCGCCCCCATCCAATGCAGACTGTCCACGCCATAGTCTGACGAAAGATGAACGCACGAGCATTCCCACTACAGCAGCTAGCAGGATAGCGAGTAAGATGTAGGCTAGTAAGTAAACACAGGAGACGGCGAGAGGAGAAGGAAAACGGTGGTAATTGTCAGCGTGTCAGCGCGTGAAGGTGGAAGAACAGAACCCACGGAAAAATGAGGAAGACTTGCTACTCTCAACAACCGATTCAGCTGTTGTTGAGGTCGTAGGAAGCCTAGTAGCGATGTCGCATGAGCGTTGGTCAACGGATGAATTTGAAAACAGATATGGCAGTATAGAGGCGATCGAGGACGAAGGACGTGGAGTATTTGACGCGGTGGAGAATGCCATGGCAGAGCGCCTTCCAGTAGTGGAAGCGCTATTTGCAGAAGATGATACATCATAGGTGGACGCTCTTAAGTGAGTCATAATTCGCGGTGTTCCGGACGGAATGACCCTCAAAATGCCGTACATCAAATAAACCAAAAGACATCCACCATAGGCTTCATCGGGAATATCCAACGCAAGGGAAGCTCGAGGGGTGCTGAGCTAGTTATAGCCTTGCCGAAGATGCCCGGAAGTATGCCTGAATCTGCATGGATACACCCTTCCAGTCGCTCTGATGAGCAAACCGACAAATTCTGTGTCCCGTGCGCTGATTGACACAAAACATGATTAATACTCGAAGTTATACTATTGCGCACATCAGGCGCCAGAACAATGAAGCAGACCTCTTGGGTCTTCTGATGTTCTTTGATTGAGCCATTTCTGTAGGGCGTCATTCAAGGTCTGGATGTTGCTCGAGGCGAAATGGATGAAGTAGATTATAAGGGCGGACGGAAGCCAGCAAACAGCGCCTCCCATTCATCTAGGGATACATAGTGGTTGAATTCTTGAAGTACTGAGTTTGCTACTTCCGATGAGGGTCGATCGTCCAATCCAACCAACGAGGCAAGAAGTCCATACTCACTGAAAGAGGGCCGACATGAATTCCGTCTATATTCCGACCCCGAACACAGTCTCGCTATCACCGAAGACACCTTTCCGGCTATCACCCTAGGCGGTTCCTCGACCCCTCAACGGATCGTGAAGCCGATCGGTGGCAATAGGGAGTGATTCCGAATGCCATATTTGGGCGAAACTGCTATTTCTGGAGGGAGGTGACTGGGACCGGCCGCCGGCCCGCGAAAAGAGGCAACTCTAATTCGTTGGGGCACCGGATGGACGGGTTGCGGAGAAATTTTTACTGATACACATAGTTCTCGAAGTAAACGCTCTTAACTTTTGTGTCCAGGCATCTTCCAGCAGGTGCCAATCATCCAATGGAGGATCTAGAAGTATTGTTTCAAGCTGAACACCTCAATCGAATGTCACATAAATCCCCAGTGGCTCCGGAAGAAGCCACTTATCTCGTAGTTGGGCACACACTGGCGTTGTTGAGCTGCTGTACCAAGTTCAACAAATTCATCTGCATCAAACAAATGAAATCCCAGATTAACTTAAACATGAAGTATCTTAATATCCAGGAGGAGAGCCGAAGTTGGGAATATCTCATCGAACTCTATGTTCACGAAGACACCTAATATTTTCTTCTAAGCACAGCGTTTGATGGATGGATAACAACGGAAGCTCTTCTTTGAAACAGCCACCACTACGGAAGAAACCGCGAAATCTGCTCTGAGGGTCTCCAGAATATTATCAATAGGTGTGGCTTTACCGTTCAATAAGACATTTGCGTGTCAAGTCTTGCACCAGCCCCAGGTTTTATTGGTGCATGTCATGGATTTCAAAAGCATCAGAACAAAAATGAGGGCAACGTGTAGAATATGCAACCATTGAGAGAGATTCAGTGCGTCCGTAAGAGCGACTGGCCTTGTCCCAGCCCCGGCCCATCCATCAAATTGTGGAGACGGAGTGCCGATGTTTATGGGTCGGAGAGTGGGCGCAGAAATGAAGGCATATGTATTTGACATATTGTCAAAACCTTGGTCCGAGGGACGTTCATTAAGCCTGGCACTGTCCAACATTGTACGTACTAACTTGAACAAAATCGAGTCTGAGTCGGTAGGGAATTGTACACAGCAGGCACCGCTGGGCAATACACAGCGTGACAAATGTCACGCATGCGGTTTGCCCCAACACGACTCTTGCATGAGTTGCACCTTAGGCCTTTAGGCCTTAACGCGAACGTTTAACCTCCACCCTCTTTTCTTCTACCTCTATTGGCCCTCCTCCGAGGCCGTCGTCAGATCGATTTTGCCACCGCCATCTATTCGCTTCGCACTTCTCCAAAAGTATCTCAAATCGAGCATCTCGACCTGCAGTTCCCCCCGTACGCGTCCAGCTGTGCATCTGGCAGATCTCAACATTATCAGACGACGATACGACGAGCCTTACTTGCGGGAAGCTCTATGGATTACTACAGAAAGCGGCGTCTGTACCATAAAAATGGCTATGAATCAGAAGCGAAGGTGAGCGACACGCAATTCTCAGTGAGTCAGATGCAGTACTAACAGTACAGATATAGGGATATCCAGAGGAAATCAGAGCTGCAGTCATTCACAATTTACCTCCGTCCAACACAGCAATCTCTTCTGCGTTACAATTCAGGGATGAGCCTTCCAAGATTGTGCCCGAATTTGATGCCAAACTTGCGGCGCTCGATATCGAATTTGAGAAACTTCGAAGGCAAAAGAACATGCTTGAAGAAGAGGCCCAACCGCATCGTCAAAGACTAAATGCATGCAATGCTATTCTAGCACCCATTCGACGAGTTCCTTTTGACGTTATCTGTGAAATCGCGCGCCTTACACTTCCTCGTCACCCATCAGCAACGACAAAACGCAGCCCTCTTTCCTTATGTCAAGTGTCGTCTGCATGGCGCAGGGCTACCCTGTCCCTGCCAGAGCTATGGACGACACTTTACATGGTGCTCGAGGATACGCTGTCCTACGAACGGTACATCAAACGGGTTGTAGAATGGTTCGGGCGGGCTCAACAGAAACCCTGCTCTTTCTACCTCCATTTCCGTTTCCCAAAGCAACACAAATCCTTTGCAAAGGAGGCGTACAGCATCTTCCTCTACAACATCCGATCGCTCATGATCCATGTCCGACACCTAGGAATCTCATCAGACTGTCTGGGAACAGCTCTGCCTTGCTTCAGAAGAGCAGCATGGCAACTCGAAGGTCTACAAACTCTCAAACTCTACAACGATACAGCTTCATTTTATGCCTGGGCCATGGGCCTAGGAGAACCCAACCCGGACCTTGTCATATCACCCATGGACTTGTTCAAAACAGCAAAGAAACTTTGCTCGGTGACAATGCAGAATGACTTCATGCAGATCATTGGTGGACCTCTCATCCTCCCTTGGGTCCAACTAACCACTGTCATCCTAGACGAGTGGCTGTCAACCCACTATTGGATGACTATCATGGAGACATGCTTACAGTTGCAAGTAGGGCACTTCCACCTGGGTGATAGACGGTTTCCTGCAAACCCTCATCCTAAGCGTGTTATTTTGTCCCTCGAAGAACTCTATCTCGAAGTGAATCATTATTGCCCATCAATTCTCAACTTCCTCATTCTCTACGAGCTTCCCAGTTTGCGCATTCTCAACTTATGGCACGACGTAGAAGACCCTTGGGCTATTCCGACCCCTCCAGTTGCGAGTGAGGTCCCTGCACTGAAGACAGTACAATTTTTATATTTCGATGATGCTTGGCAGAAAGTCGCGCCAATATATATCCTCGAAATGGTCACAGCAGCGACGAACTTGCAGGGACTTGAACTCATAGATGTTGTCCCCAGCGAAACCTACCAGATGTTGTTCAAAGCCATGTCCTTTGACAACCCCTCTCCAATTCTGACGAAGCTCTCTTATCTTCGTGTTGAAGCCACAGATCAAATTACGGACTGGACATCATTTGTTGAGATGGTCCGTTCAAGGTGTCTCGAAGTTCCGGTAGGACACAGAAGTCTTGAAGAGCTCAACATCGACATCGACCATGCTTCCTACACCCGGCTTCCAGATCAAAAAGCTATTGTTGTCGACAGGCTGAACACAGCTCTGAATATGCTTAGGAATGTGGGTTTGTTGCTGCATGTTGGAGATGGCTATGCCAGATTTCGGAGAAGAGGGGACCGATGCGACACTTTGTATGGTCTCGCAAAGGGGTGGTATCCACTGCTACGAAAAGAGCTGCAGAGATAAGACAAAGGTTGTAACAAGTTGTAGAATATATTCGCTGTCGAATTGAGATGCCATGATCATATGAGCTCCGAGGCCCACCGTGGTACGACATACTGAAAAAATACATTCCTCATTCCATAGGACATCTTAGGTTAGAAGAACGATTCAGACCGCAGACCGGCAACGCACCTTGATGTTCGAGCAACGCATCGGGCCGTCGTCTTGGCCCCTCAATCTGAGCTCCCTAGCGTCCTCTAACCGATTCTCAAACTCCTGGACCTGGACCATAAACTCTCTCGCCTTTACCGCTTCTTCGATCCTTCCCAGGCCCATGCAGTCCTGAGTTCTCGACCCACTCGTCGTCGGACGCTCGAACACCTTCAAAGCCTGCCTAAGGGCCTCCTCGGCACCGTCCATGCGTCCGACGCCAATCGCCACTTGTGCGAGCCAGAGGAAACCTTTAGCGCATTCTGCACTGTCGGTGGTGAGCTTGTCCTAGTAGTCGCCACGCTCGAGGGGTTTTATACTGTGTTCGTAGTATGCATTGGTGAGCCTCTGGACTTCGGCGCAGGGGTTAGTGAAGCCTTGGAGAAAAGGGACATGGTGGTATTCGTCAGACACAGCGCAATGAAAAAGTTGTCGAGTAAATTAGAGCCGGGCCGCGAAGCCCGGAAGGTGATTCTACATTGGGAGGCTATAGAAAGTGAGGAAAATTAGATGCATAGATGATAGAGGCAATAAATTCGAAGCGCAAGTCAACCATTGGTGATGTCGATCTACGAACTCGCGAAGAATAAAAGAGGGGTGATAAGGGGCTAGTACAAATGAGGCGGTATCAATGAGTTAATCGTCAAAACCGTGATTCCAAAACATGGCGTCGTGAAAGATCATAACGGGCCGGACAAAAACGAAGTACATGAGATTCAACATCAGAAATCGGTAAGGATGGAAGGAACGGGCTTGCGATAGCTCAGTGGGCGCCTCTTCACCTCACCAGAAAATCTCTGCATCGGAGACGCCACGTCATCCTTCGGGGGTGTAGGAGGCGCCCAGCCTTCTGACCCTTTCCGCGTAGCCCACATATTAACAGCCTCCCCACAATCCGACTTGAATTCCGGGATCGAATCCGACATCTTCGACGACACGCGAGAAAGGCCACATCCCTCTGGGCACCCGTTCCCATGCTCGTCGGGGCTCTCGACGATGAAAGACAGCCGCTCCTTGACGCGCTTGAAATCAGGGATCGGAATCGTTGGTGGTGCCGGGGGAGTAGCGCGTGTCTTCGCAGGGGAGGCGCTTACTGGCCCGTCGACGAGACGCTTCGCGCGATGGATGAGCGCAGAGTCCACGAGGGAGTCACGCGCTTTCGCTATCCGGGGTGCAGACTTCTTGGCTCCTGTCAACGGTGGAGGAAGAGGGGCCGTCGTCTCGACGAGTGTGGACTCCGTACAGTCGGATGCGGGGGATGAGGGGGAATTGTCGGAGTCAGAGGATTCTGCGTCCTTGGGAAAGACGAGCTGAAGGGGGACACCCGACCCAAGTTTCTTCCGAAGCCTGTCCATCTTCTGCTTCCGGAGGCTGTTCTCGGAGGGAATGGTAAATGTACTGAGTACGAGGGAGTTGCGGGGTGATGGGAGGTCGTTGGGATCTGGGAGGAATTGGACGCTGAACTCCTCCTCGGAGCTGGTTGGCGAAGGTGTTGTGGCAAAAAATGAAGCACGAGTTGGAGGAGGAGACGCGGGAATGGTTTCGATGTTCAGGGACCTCATCGCGAGTCGGAGAACGGGGATTTTGGTGTCCTTTGGCCATCGCTCTGAGGTCTTGTTTGAGATGAAAGACGGAGAGGAGCTGTATCGTTGACGACGAGAATCGGAGGTGCGCATGGAACCGAAAGATGAAATGGAGGAACGCGAGCGCTTGACTGACGAGCTGGTAGGAGACACATCGCAAGAGCTGCTTGAAGTATTGGAATCGAGTGACGAGCGACGCGTCTTAGTAGAAAAGCGACCTTTCGAATCGAGGGTTGATGGTAAGGAAATATGGATCGGGCCTTCAAAGAGGACAGATCATAAGGATTAGCTTCAGTATAATTTGATAGGACAATGTCGACGTACTGATCGCGTCGACTAGAAACGGCGTACTTCCCAACAGCTGCTCGATCTTCTTCGTCTTTCGAACGAGAAGCGCTCGTTGCTGAGCAGTCAAATCGTTGGTAGTGGGGGGCGGAGCTGGGAAAACGACTTTCGTATGACTCTGATAAGACATGTCGATTAAACTTGGGAAAGAGATCGATGAATGAATCGTTCCGAGTAGAGAGGACCAAAAGTATCGAGGACGGTATCGCAGGACGACCTAGCAGTTGACAGTGGGGAGACCGAGAACACCACCTGAGGTGGGCGACGCAGCCTAAGTATCCCCCGGAGTATCTGTATACATACGAAGCTAGAACAAAAAGGTCGCGAAAGGCTCCAGGGCTGTCAGGTGGCACCCGGTGCTTCCAAGTTCCATTTTGTACAGACAGGCGTCTTGCCTTATTGTGCGCGCTGGGGGTGAGAAAAGGTCGAAGTCAAGGTGTCATAGGCGATAATGCACGATAAGTAGCCTATTGTTGAGGGCATGAGGCTGGCCGCTGGCCTGATGACGGCACTGAGCCTAGACAATTGTGTGGATGTCGTGATGGGAAGTCGTCCGGCGATTTTGCCGTTTTGGGTGCATTTTCGGACCTTTCGGTTCATCTCGCTTGCAAAAGCTTTCAAAAAGTTTGTACATAGATAGACAGAATGCTTCAAGAGACTGTCGCAGTGCACGGAGCACAGGGAGGATATTAAGGGTCGGTCACATCAAAATGAAAGTCAATCTTATTGGCAAGGTTTCTGCCACCCTTCGAGTAGGACTTGATTCAAGGGCTCGCAGCCGTTACGACAGCGATTTGCAGAATGAACCACAAACGCAAGATTTTATTGAGGGAGCGAGGGAGTATTATCCGGAACTTCGGGTGAGTCGGAGAAGGCCATCCACAAAGACGATTCTGGCCGGGCCAGTAGTAACGATTTATTTAAGGATTTCAGGGGCTGCAAGATAAGCTCCGTTTGCCTTAAAGGAATAGCCTTGCCTTGAGTGACCGCTACGGTTGATTGTCTTTTGTGGGCGCTAACGTCAGCCATCACGGGGTTCTCCGTCCCATAGCATGCAAACGATTAAGCGCCCGGTATCGCCACATAATAGAGGCACATCATTGCTGAAGAAGCTCTTCACACTGAGATTGCGGAAATGATGCAGCATCTTGGTCTTGGATTTCATGCTGTCTCGAGGTGCCTGGAAAGCTCAGGAGCTTGTCATTCGTTAGGAGTCGTCATCAGAAGATCGGTCAGCCTGTAGGTCTCTTCAGGTCATCGATTTCCTCCCAAGCACGCTCGCCGCGAATGTCCGGAGCGATTGGATTGTTCTTAGGCATGTTTCTGAACAGAAAAGCTGTTGACGACTTGCGGCCTTACTAAGGGCTTCTGACAAGTCAATGTTGATGGCTTAGGTAGAGCATCTAAGTAGTACGACGACGACATTTTGTAAGACAGGAAAATTGCATGGGAAGTTGTAGAAAATTACATACATACCCCGATTGACAGAACGTGAAACCTCGTTTGTCATCGTTCGCGGCAACGACTACGAACATCTCTGGCCGTATCCTTGTCCAGCAAAAAGAGGACCCCTGGCACACCCTTCCCCGCCGAGATCAGGAATTACTAAGTTTGTCACTAGTCGCGCTTGGCAACCTCTGCCTTACACAGGTTTCCTTGGGCGTTGTGCTGCATCCATGCAGCTCGCACTTCAGATGACCTAGCGGAGGATAGCAAGCTAGGAGTTATGGCGAACGATGGAGTTTCGTAAACCGCCGGTGAGCGCGCTCTAGGTCGTGTAAAAATCGAGGATGATCGACGCGGCAGCGCATGCAATGGGTAGGGTAAGGAGGATTGGATAATATCGATTTCTTCGTCCTCAGTTACTCGGTATCGCGGAGAACGTCTGCCGGCGCAGTATGTAACACAGCGTTTCGTCGTAGAAACAGCACAGAAAGTAATCTCCTGCGACAAATCCAGAGTAAGCGCAGCAAATGTGAAGCAGCTTCTACCAGTATCCACTGCAAGTGAACTGCCTCGCTGACTCCTTGGCGCAAACACGTTGGTTTGTGGGTAAAATACTTTCCGGTGTTTCTTGGATTCTGTAGATTTTCGCGAGTATTTCAGAGACTTGCGAAAACTTCGACTCACTGGCTCATAACCTGGAAGATTTGTTGGAAATCTCTTTGAAAAGATTGCCGGCGAATATCAAGTGGTGGAAGACGAGAGCGAAGACGGACTTGTCCATCAAAAATCTGCCACAATGGGCGTGCTCTGCTTTTGGGTAAGACCCCGTGCACCTCTGCGGCATTGCCAGAACTCTTGGCGTCCTTCCTCCTCCTCACCGCCACCACTGACGATATTCCTCCAAAACTCTCCCTTTTGCCGTGCTGGCTCTCGGTGGAAGGAAGCTCGTCGCCACCAGCCGCCGTAGACCCCCACTATGTCCTCCTTTTTTCGACGCAACAGACCGATAGATGACTGCGACACTGACGAGGAGAATGATGATACAATCGACCCCGAGTTGCGCCTGCGCACAGTGCGGACAGCAGCGTCTGCCATAGCAGAGTCTATCAAGTCGGAGCAGCGTGCAGCGAGGAGAAAGACGAGGAACAAACGGTCATTCTTTCGGAGGCAGGCCGACAAGAAGCCCAAGCCAGCAGCCCCTGCAGCCGAAACTCAAGGTCCAGCACACCATCGAATACCGGGCTCGCGCCGGAATGTCTATGTGAATCACCCCCTCTCGGCCATGGAGGCAGATCACAGTGGGGAGCCCAAAGCGCGCTACGTCAGGAATAAAGTGAAGACGACGAGTAAGTGCCAAGTGAGCCGAGTTGTGCTGCATGCTCACTAGGAACAGAGTATACCATTATTTCGTTCATCCCCAAGAATCTGTACGAACAGTTCCGGCGTGTGGCCAATCTCTTCTTCCTGTCGCTCGTTATCCTCCAAATCTTCCCAATATTCGGTGCAGCAGCGGGCTCTATAGCCGTGTTACCCCTGGCATTCATCCTTACGGTCACTGCAATCAAGGATGGTGTGGAAGACTACCGACGTGGCACCCTCGACGAAGAAGTCAACACCTCAGCGGCAACAAAGTTGGGAGGAGGATGGCGGAACGTCAACCAGCCGAAGGACCCCCGCCATTGGTTCGAGAAGCTGCTCGGACTCAACGCCCCTGGAAAGGTCACAAAAGGTGTTCAGAGGCTGCGGGACAAGGAGGCGAGCGAGGCGGGGAAGGACGTCCGTGTGGTGCTAAGCAAGGGCGGAGACGACTCATCAAGTGTGCTCACCCATGATATCAGCCAGAGCAGCCTTGACTTACCTCATGCTCGTGGCGCAGGGGGTAGAAGGCTCGAGGACATCCAGAGCATCGATTCTCACAGCTACCCGCCCAATACCCTCGCTGAATCGTCGAAGACATCACTCTCTGTGGAAGGTTCAATGTCGAAAGGGGCACAGGAGTGGGGTCAATTTGGGTCGCTGACGCAGTATCAACAATCTGTCAACTCGCAGTCTACCCTCGGTGTTGTCGACTGGCGCAAGCGACCATCTGGCTCGGCGCGCTGGGAGCGCACGTTATGGAAGAAGCTCGAAGTGGGCGACATCGTTCTGCTCCGGGAAAACGACCAGGTTCCTGCAGACATCGTTGTTCTGTCAACGTCCGACTCGGATGGGATGTGCTACTTGGAGACGAAGAACTTGGACGGAGAGACGAACTTGAAGCCTCGCAGATCGGTCAAAGCAACGACTAACATCTCGTCGGAAGAGGACGTCGAGAAATCATCATTCTATCTCGACTCGGAGCCGCCCCACCAGAATCTCTATCACTACCACGGTGTCTTGCGGTACAAGGACCCGGCGACAGGCGAAGACAAGCAAGAACCTGTGTCCATCAACGAGCTCCTCCTTCGTGGTTGTGCCATCCGTAACACGTCGTGGATTATCGGCTTGGTCGTCTTCACTGGCGCGGACACCAAGATCATGCTGAATGGAGGCGACACCCCCTCAAAGCGGAGTAAAATCGAAAAGGAGACCAATTTCAATGTCATCGTCAACTTCTGCGTCCTTACGCTCATGTGTCTCATCGCTGCGATATTCAGCGGGCTGGAGGATGCCAAGACCGGTACTAGCGCACAATTTTTCGAGGACGGCTCGGACCCGACCAATTCCTACATCGTCAATGCGGTCATCACCTTTGTGTATGGTCCTTATTTCTATGGTCGTTGTTAACTCCTAACGTTATCTCCATCGCAGGTCGTGTCTAATCGCTTTCCAGAACATCGTCCCTATTTCCTTGTATATTTCTATCGAAATCGTCAAGACTATCCAAGCCTACTTTATCTCGCAAGACGTCGACATGTACTACCAGCCCTACGACACGCCTTGCGTCCCGAAGACGTGGAATATCTCCGATGACTTGGGCCAAATCGAATACGTCTTTTCCGACAAGACAGGCACACTTACGCAGAACGTCATGGAGTTCCAGAAATGTTCGATCAATGGTGTTGCCTACGGAGAGGGGATCACAGAGGCACAGCGTGGTGCAGCCACCCGCGAGGGCAGAGCCGATGCATTCGACCCCAATGAGATCAGCGAAAAGCTTGTGAAGCTGAAGCACCAGATGATCACCACCATGGAACGGAGCTTCAAGAACCGGTACATGCAGGCAGACAAGCTCACTCTGGTGTCGCCCAAGTTCGCGGAGGATCTGACGGATCGGTCGTCTGACCAACGCGCGCGCATCGTGGCGTTCTTCCGGGCGCTGGCGCTGTGTCATAGCGTCCTCGCCGACAAACCCGAGCCCCAGAAGGAGCCGTACTTCGTCAACTACAAGGCCGAATCGCCGGATGAGGCTGCGCTAGTTGGCGCCGCTCGTGATGCCGGGTTCCCGTTCGTCGGCAAATCGAAGGATACGCTGGAGATTGAGGTCATGGGCCAGTTGGAGAAGTACACGTTCCTCAAGATGCTTGAGTTCAACAGTACGCGGAAGCGCATGAGCGTCATTGTTCGTGCCCCTGACGGCAAGCTCATCCTCTACTGCAAGGGCGCCGACAGTGTCATCTACGAGCGGCTCGCGAAAGACCACGACCCAGTCTTAAAGGAGCAGACCAGCAAGGATATGGAAATGTTCGCGAACAATGGTCTGAGGACATTGTGCATCTCTTACCGGTATCTTCAGGAAGACGAGTACTTGACATGGTCGAGGACGTACGATGCCGCCACCAACGCCATCGAGAACCGCGAAGAGGAGATCGACAAGGCAAATGCCCTCATCGAACACTCGTTGCAAATACTCGGCGCGACAGCTCTAGAAGATAAGCTACAAGAGGGTGTTCCGGAGGCGATTGAGATGTTGCACAGAGCTGGGATCAAGTTATGGATTTTGACTGGTGGGTAATCTTTTCTCTTGACTTAATATATGCGCTAATATACTTGTGTAGGCGACAAGCTCCAGACAGCCATTGAAATCGGCTACAGCTGCAATCTCCTGAAGAATGACATGGACCTCATGATTCTCTCTGCCAGCTCCCCTGAACAGACTCGATCACAAATAGAGGCAGGCTTGAACAAGATAGCGTCGGTTCTTGGACCTCCCTCATGGAACATCCGCAAACGAGGGTTCGTTCCGGGTTCACAGGCTTCCTTTGCTGTTGTCATCGACGGCGAGACTCTTCGACATGCTCTTACACCTGAACTCAAGCCCCTGTTCCTCAACCTCGGTACTCAGTGCGAGACGGTAGTTTGCTGTCGTGTGTCTCCTGCACAAAAAGCTCTGACAGTCAACTTGGTATGCCGTCTCACATTTTCTCTTTTGTGTCGTTGTGTTCATCGGGAAAATCACAGGTCAAGGAAGGACGGAATGCCATGACCCTCTCCATCGGTGATGGCGCCAACGACGTGGCGATGATCCAGGAAGCCAACATCGGATGTGGTCTCTTCGGTTTGGAAGGCTCGCAAGCTGCCATGTCGGCCGACTATGCCTTTGGCCAGTTCCGGTTCCTGACGAAGCTTCTCTTGGTCCATGGTCGGTGGTCGTACCAGCGTGTGGCGGACATGCACAGCAACTTTTTCTACAAAGTGCGTCACTTTTTCCCGTTGCCCTTAGCTGGCATTGACAACGTTATGAATGTGTAGAACGTTATCTGGACATTCGCCATGTTTTGGTATTTGCCGTTCAACAGGTATGTTTAGTTTTTCCACGCATAGAGACGACGGTTGCTGATCTTCTACTTAGTTTCGACGCAACATATCTGTACCAATACACATTCATCCTGCTCTACAACCTTGTATTCACCTCTCTTCCTGTTATTGTACTTGGAGGTTTGTCTTTTTTACTTCGTCTCGCCGACAAGCCCGGTAACATTCTCTTTGTAGCATTCGACCAAGACATCAACGCGAAAGCTGCTCTAGCTTTTCCGCAACTCTATGTTCGCGGCATTCGCGGCCTAGAGTACACGCGCACCAAGTTCTGGATGTACATGACCGACGGTCTCTATCAGTCGGGTGTTGTTTTCTTCATTCCCTATCTTGCTTGGTCTCTTGGGCTGCCGATTTCTTGGACTGGACGAGGCGTCGATTCTTTGGCGGACTTCGGTACGACTGTTGCTGTCGCTGCCATCGTGGCGGCTAACACTTATGTCGGATTGAACACACACTAGTGAGTATTTCGCAGCTGGGTCGTTTTTGGACGTGCCTGACGAGGACATAGCTGGACCGCCATGACATGGATTGTCGTTCTGGGCTCCACAATTGTGATGATGTTGTGGATCGTGGTGTATTCGTTCTTCATGAGCAACGACTTCGTGGATGAGGTTTCAATCCTCTTTGGGACAGTTACTTTCTGGACAACTGTGCTTTTATCTGCTGTTATTTCTCTCGGTGTGTTGCAATACTGTTTTATAGAGGATCTGCTTCTAATCCGCGTTTGCAGCCCCTCGCTTCATAGTGAAATATTGGAAGACTGTGTACACTCCTCTTGATAAGGACATCGTCCGCGAGATGTGGGTCAAGGGCGACCTCAAAGACCAGCTCGGCATCTCGCATAGAAAAGACAAGAAGAATAAGAAGATCTCGGACAGTAACCTCGAAGCCGCGCCGATGTTCCAGGACCAGCACAACCGTTCGATGTCGGAGTTCTCGAATCCTCCGAACGGCTATGAACCTGCCATGGACAGAAGCCCAGCAGTGAACGACACGCCACGGGCCACATATCTAGATACCCCGCCCATGAGCGAAGCTGTCGACCTCCCACCTCGCGAGGCTGTCGTACAATACGCGACTGTTAGAAACGACGCTATGGATGGCACTCGCCTCTCTCCCTTCCCTCCTGATGGCCGACCAACACATGCACCATCACCACAACCTTCTTATTACTCTGCGTCTGACCTACCTCCTGCCTCTCCGCTACCCTCGCCTAAGTTCAAGCTGCCTAATGGAGAAGTGACGAGTACGCCGCCGAGTCGGAGGACGAGTTATGCGGCGTCAAGAGCAACATCGACCGGCCGTGGAGTGGTGGGGCGTGGAACGGTCAACTCATCGATGCCCTCCTCGCCAGCCCCATCACACCCAGGTCCACAACGGTCGAATAGTCTGCTCGTCCCCCAGCCGCAGCCGTACCCGAGATCGCCCATCGAGAGCAACGCGTACGAGATGCGTGTAAGGACCCCGCCTAACGAGGACGCCTATGGTGGATATTATGGCCATGACCCACGAGCGCCTAGTGCGGCTTCGCAGGCTTCTTACGCCACTGCTGCTGACGAGTTTTGGGCAGCCGAGGACGATGGCGGGAATAGTCCACGTCATCCAACAGGTCATCGTCCGCCGCCACAGGGCGGCCCGCACCACCAGCCGCAGCAACAGCAGTATCTTGTCGATGACAGTGACCAGGAGACTATTATGGACCCTCGGCGGGTCAGCAACATGACAATGTCGACATGGGAAGGAGGCCGAGCTCTCTAGACTTAATTATTTGGTTTTTCTTCACTATCCTTTCTTTCCTCCCTCATGATCCAGTGCTGCTTGATGTGTATTCTTCTACGTACAACCAATCCCAGACCAACCTGCCGCCTTTTCTACCCTCATGCCCCTACTGTTTCATCTTCGGCTAGTTTTTATTTGACAGACACATCTGGATCGGACATTTACCACTTTTCTCGTAATTATGAGGTTTCGAACTGATATCATCGCTAGTATACCACGTTAATCCATGCAATGAAAGGCTTTACAGGAAGCAATATTGGAACGGGTGGCACAAGTTAACGGAGAATCTGAACTGACAAAATGAAGAACCAGAACAAATACTCTAACGCAAGGTCACTAGTTCGGTTCCGAGTCTGATGAGGTGATCAGCATTTCTTCCTCTTTCCACCAATATTAAGCTCAAGGCCAGGCAAGGCCTCATAATTCACGCAATTTCCACCATTTACATCTTCGACCCAGGAGCTCCAGAAACAACAAGCGCCGACTAGTGACTTGCCTGAGTCGCTGGACTCTACATAGGTTTCTCTACTAGTCCATCTGACCGCACTGGGACTGCATACAAACAGCCCAAGATCCGGCGACATGAGGTCAAAAGGCTTGTAATCATATGCATGATGAGTATTGGTGTGTTATTTCTATACTGTTATTGGATTGGATGATTTGAATAGTACAAACTGATAATCGCGTGGATCGGGTAGATTCGGTTTGTTCAAGGTCAATTGGCCTGTTATGTACTTTCTTGGAAGATTGTTGTAGCGCAATCACTCCTTTCTCCACACCACCACCATCATGCCGCCAGTTACGACCACCGACACCCAAGAGCAGCAGAGTTCGACCTCGGCCTCAACGTCGATTCTGAAAGAGCGGCGGTTCAAGCTGAGCAGGTACGTCCTCGGCCGCTACGAGGTGGGAGACGAGTCTAACAATGCCCGATATTCTTGTAGAGCGTGTGATCGATGTCGGTGAGTCATTCACCGGTCAGATCAACGACCCCCGCTCATTGCGGCTCTAGGAGGAGGAGAATCAAGTGTGATGAAGGGCATCCATGTCAGGCATGCCTGACGGCCAACTCTTCATGCACCTTTGAGGAGCCGGGCAAGAGGACCCACCCTCACAAGTCAAAGTAAGCAACCACAAGCAGTGCCTCATGTTTTACTCATCGAGCCATTTTAGACGAACAGCGACCCTGGAGGACCGCATGCACCACCTTGAGACCCTTATTCAGGCCATTCCACCCGCCGTCTTCGCAGCTGGAGGTATTGTTCCGACCGTTACCCCCGGCCATCCAGCGTCCGACGTCGCGCCCAGCCCCGTCGTTCCTTTCATGTACCCAGACGGCATACCTTCCGGCGTACCACCGCCGTCGTTGCATGTCTTCCCTCTCACGAACCCATCCACTCATTTCACAAAGACCGACGAGCGACGGACAAGCCCGCATCGGTCTTTCGGCTCGCTCTTCCATGCGCAGCCCACGAACACCGACCAGCTCCTAGCCGAGGAGACATCCAGGATGTCATTGACGGCCTCGTACCTCTACTTTGATGACGAAGGCTACACTCGATGGCAAGGCGAAACCTCTGGACTCCCCGTGCTCGATCTGCTCGTTGAACGACATACCCCCACGGCGAACAGGGAAGGGAACGCGGAAGCGAGTGCGGCCAAAATGGCAAGCGCAGCTAATGCGGAATGGTTCCCTAACCGCCAGCCTCATCGCACGGATGTGAACCCCCAAGCCTTATGGGGTCTGATCACTTCCTACATCGTTCCGGAACTCATGGACGGGTACGTACAGCGGCATTTTCTCTCTCAGTCGCTATTTTTACGTCTTATTCTAGTCTCGTGCAGTGTTATCTATCAACCTCCTATTATATCCTCCCTTTCCTGCATGTACCCACCTTCTTGGCGGTAAGTGCTCTCTCTATGTCCCCCCCATTGAATAACGCAATTTAACCGCTTGCAGGACTATGGCAATCCTCAGAAATGGGCAGAACCTGGCTTCGCTGCATTCATTGTCGCCATCTGTTGTCTCGCTTCACGTCATATGGACGACCTTCGCGTACGAGCCGACCCCAATGACGGCATTTCTGCGGGCACCCAATGGTTTGAACTCTTCGGCCGTCTGCGTACGCTACCCATTGCGGATCGACCGACGCTTTACAACATTCAGGCAAATCTTATCGCCGCCGTCTACGCTGTCGGACTCGGCAAACTCTCAAAAGCCGCTGCATTGCTCGCCGAATCCGCCACGATGTCCATCGACGCAGGGCTCCATCGTTCTGCTGACAACTACGACCTCTTTGACCCTATCGAAGACGAAGTGCGGAAGCGGACGTTCTGGTGTGTGTACATCTGGGACAAGCAGCTTGGGGCACACTTTGGACGGCCGTCGATGTTGAGGTTGAGGGATTGCGATGTCCCGGAACCTGCTCCTGTGGACGACGAGTATATCACTCGGGAAGCCATTGGCGTGCCTCCTCCAGGCACGTCATGCCGTCTGAGTGCTTTCATCGTGTCCCTCCGGATCATGGTCGTGCTCGAATCCGTCCTCGACGTTCCGCCTGCCCGCCAGTCTGACGACTCCAACTCTTTCCTCCTCCGTGCGACCAATGTGCTTTCGGGCGTGAAGCGGTTCAACGAGATGCGCGAAGAGGAGGCACTGCTGGATGACATCCATCGAAACATCCCTGCGTTCTGGGCGCACACACCCGAGACGATCAATAGCGACGATACAATCCGCTTGACGCAAGCCGAGCGACTGCACTGCGCTGAGCAGTATGTCCGTCTGCTAATCTATCGGCACCGATTCTCGGAGCACGTTGCGGAGAGGACCAGCGGTCCGAATCCAGAGGAACAGAGCGAAGCTGAGAAGGAGGCATTGATCGCAGCTCACAACTCGGCTCTCCAGGTCGTCTCTGCCCACGTTCACATTGCGAAGAAGGGTCTGATGACATATTGTGGGTGGCCGTTCTCTCCGTTCCTTTCATATGTTTTTAATTTTGACGATGCCGGCTCTTTAATCTTAGATGGTGTACACGTCATTCACCAGCTGACGCAGGCTGGACGAACGCTCGTCGCGGTCCTTTTGTGTTGCAAGACAGAAGCATTGCAACATTTGATTCCGGCAGGGTTAGACGCCTTACGGTCGTGCATCGGTCTTCTCCGAAGGTTCAGCGGTCGTTATGTCTGCGGTCTGCGCTCAGGCGATCTCATGGAAGAGTTCTGTCGGCGTAAGTCCTCTTTCATTTTGGATAATTGAATCGGAAGCGGTTGTAGTAACGATCTTTTTCTCGTGGTCGTTCCAGTTACGAATATTCCTCTGGAATCTACTCCTCGCCAGGACGGGCCCGCAAGTACTACACGACCGCCATGGATACGCCCCGTCCGCAAGAAGGCGCCCTCGATCGCCCGGAGCAACCAGAGCGGGGATTCACCTTCCCAACACAGCAGCCCCGAAGCGTTCTCCCCATCAGACTTTTTCGCGGAGCCTGTAAAGCCAAATCACCTACCCTCGCCGACGCACTTCGGCGCTACCGCTGCTGGTAGTACGAGCGGCGCCAGCCCTGCGTTCATGGACACAGGCATGGACATGCACGACCCGGCGCACATGTACCTGTCGCCGGAGATGATGGCGCTGTTCAACGTCGGCAATGATAGCGCGATGGACGTGCACAACTTGTTCTCGACTGAGTTCATGCAGACACCGACGGGGCCGCAGCCGCCGCAAACGCCCCAGCAGCACCAGCGGCACGCGAGCGAGGGAGCTGTAAATGCGGGGTCAGGGGGTGGGTCATCGAGTGCAGGGTTCACGAGCCCAACGTTTCTCAAGATGAATGGGCTGGTGACCTCGCCATAGCGACCTCGACTACGGCAAAAATTCGCTGTCTGGACGTTCATTGAGAATCTTTATGTGCATATGGACTCGTTGTATGTGCTAGTTTTTCTCTTATTTTCTATCGTATAATACCTCTATCTGTTCTCCACTTTATCAGCGTTGGGCTTTGGATGAGATGGATATGTCTTCCGTTTTCTTTCTATCTCTCTTCCTTGCTTCTCCTTGCTTATGTTGAATGCTCTGTAACTATATCAGCCGCTTTGAATAGGACACA
This sequence comes from Cyclocybe cylindracea, assembly GCA_013376435.1. NCBI lineage: Eukaryota > Fungi > Basidiomycota > Agaricomycetes > Agaricales > Hemipholiotaceae > Cyclocybe > Cyclocybe cylindracea. The sequence continues at coordinate 181,282 of MPNV01001291.1, forward strand.
AAATTGTAGCATGTTACTCACTATGTTGACGCCGTCGACGCCGGCTCAACTGCTGCGACTGTGCGCAAAGTTACAAGGAAGATTTGTGCTACTTAGTGAAGCTAGTGAAGTGCTCGGCAATTGCAACTCAGATGAATTTTCAAGTATTAACCGTGCCCTGATACCTGTCCCACCGGGCCTACAATGTCCATCGTCGGGCCGCTCTCCGGACATCCAACAACCGACGTGTGCCAAATATGGTAAGTGCGCCAACCAAAACTCGCCCACCTCTACGCCACACAGGGAATTGATGGAAGTGCTACTGTATACTATGTAAGTGGGTACCTTCGTCATCAATGTACTCTGTTCACTCAAGCCCCATTGTCTTTCGTCCACTGATCACTCTCATACTTGCTTTCATGACAGCTGTTTGATTTTGGCATTTCAATTTCAAGCGCTCTTGCAACCGTCCACTGCCCCCATCTGTCAGGAGCAATCCAGATGCGACTATCTGCGCGCATCTAATCTAATCAAACAACCAAAAGAAACCCAGTGTACGAAAGGACAGCTTGCGACAGTTCTCTAGCTAAATATTGCTGGGTAGGTCGGTGAAGCTACTATTGCTTCCTTATTGCTAGTGCTTCGAATCCTCAGGAAAACGAGTCAGAGTCCCAAGATATATGTCTCGGTGTCCACGATCGTGGGATTCTATTTGCGAGGAATCAACGATTGGCAGTTTGATGGCAGCCTATTTCAGTCTCTCCCTTTGTCGTCAGCTTGGAATCCCTCGAAATGAGGGATTCCTTTCAATCTCCTGCTGAATCCTGCACCATTGTCCTCCCGAATGACTACGCTCTCAGCCAGCTCGGCCTCTGCCGCATTTCCAGAGGTTTCTAGCCGCACCCTGGTGACCCATCCAACTGATTACGGAGCTTTTCATTTAGTAGCCTGAGCGACGCCTCTTATTGTTATCCGAGAACATTGACATCAGGTGCGTGTGTATCCCTTCTCTTTCGAGCACTGCCTAACAATAAGAAACTCGAGGCAGACGACATCTCCCGATAAGATCTGTTGCTTCTTTCCTTTTGTTGCGGTTGACAAAGGAGTTGCGCAATGGGTACTTAACCCGAGTCGCCAACTGACCTCGAACCCCTTCACGCCCTTGTTCTTCATCACACTGCCGCTGGTCGACCCCTCCAAAATGACCGCTTGCCGCCGCCAGAACCCTCTGAGGCGATCAAAAATGTGCGAGCTCCCGGTAGAGCTCTTGTCGGAGATCTTCGACCTATGCGTTCTAGCTACGATCGAGCCTGGGATAAAACCCAGCGATCCAAGCGCCCCGCTCAATATCAATACGGAGACTATTCGCGTTCCCCTCACTTTGTCGAGCGTGAGCCGGCGCTGGAGGCAAGTAGCGTTGGGCCAAGCTAGTTTGTGGGCGAACATCTGCATCACGGAAGAGCTGATACCCCAGCGTCACCTCGACGCCAGACATATAACAACCTGTCTTGCGCGTTCGCGGCATCATCCTCTCACTATCCTTATCGACAGTCGGGACCCGGATTGGGATTTTACGGAAGCCAAGTGCGTTATTCTTCCACTTTCCCTGTTTCCTTTGCTCATCACAACTACAGTGTTGGCATCGAAGTTGAAACTACCTCTTATGACGCGCTATTCACACCCGGTCAAATGAGCAAAGTAATCGCTCTTCTTCTACCCCAGCTCTCGCGATGGAAGGCCCTCACCATCCTTACCGACACCTGGGCTCCGATGCACGCTGCTCTGACAACCATGAACCCGTCCATCATCCAGACTGGTGCCCCACAACTTGAGTCACTCGTGCTCATGCGGTGTAACGATTTCGTCAGCTTCGCCGACCGGTTCCAACCAGAGAACTTGAAGGATACGGGGTTCCTGAGTCGAGGGAGCGAAGAGACCGCAGACATGTTGCCCTGTCTGAAACACCTGACCCTCGCTGGCGTCCATGTCGACTGGGACGCTCTAGCATCATCATCAGCGGACCTCACCTTCTTCCAGCTGTCATCACACGCCGCCAACGTCCGACCGACCGTCGAGCAGTTCCACCGATTGCTCCAAGCCAACCCCAACCTCCGCGAGCTGTGCCTCAGCGGCTCAGGTCCTCAAGACCGCGAAGCTGATGTCCTCCAGCGCGTCATTCCGAGCTGTAAACCGGTCCACCTCCCAAATCTCGAAGAGATCACGCTTGGCTACCGGAGAGAACACGAGGGCGAAGCCCTCTTCCAAATGCTCGACGCTCCTAACCTCCAGACTCTCACTCTCGAAGACGCGACCTACCCTGCCGACCCCGTCGACGTCAACGCCGGCAGCATGCTCGTCTATCTTGCGACGAGAGAGTCACCAGACAGCACTAGCGTCTACAAGGCCGGCTATTCACCCCCAGCCGAGGTGCAGGGCCAACTAGTCTGCAGCCGCTGCAGCCCGGACAACGCGGAGCAACACACGACACGCGCAGCCTTCCCCCTTCTCCAACGCCTGACAATGAAGAACCTCAAGGCCCTGCACTACCCTTTCCGCACTTTCTTTAACGCACACCAGCATCTACAGCACGTAGAGCTCGATGGGATGACGGTCCTACCCGTTTACGCCTTGATCCCAGGCGTCGGCCGCTCCGTGTCCTCGAACGAGTCGACCTGCCCGTGCCCTAGACTCCGCAGCCTTTGCCTCAAAAGCACGGAGCACATGGCTGTACACGACCTCGACTTTGTCTTCCACCAGCTGGGCGATCTGCGCGAGGCCCGTGGGGCACTCCCGCTTGCGAAGGCGGAAATCCACGTCGATGGGGCGTTGCATGCGAAGAGTCTGAGGAGGTCGGCGGAGTATGCGTCGACAAGGACCAAATTCGTGGTCGTAGATGGGAGCGCTGGAGACGAGAACCTCGAGATGGAGGTGGTGACAACCGAGGAGAAGAGAGAGACGACTGTGTCGTGCGGATATCATGGAAGGACGAACGAAAGTGGCCTTCCGCGCACCCCAGTTCCCTACATGATCCCACAACAACCTATTACCGCGCATTGAAAGCTGAGGACTGCTTTTTATTCTACCATGCGCTTTTCTCTTTTTATTTTGCCCCGAATCTTCACCTTTTGTTCTCCTACACCCATCGATCCCACCCCTCATTATGGACACCATTTGTTGTAAAATAAGTGTACACGTGTACCTTTAAGAGTAGAGATAAATTTGGAGGCTATTACACATCACGAGGAGCTTGAAAAAACGCTGCGAGCTGAATCTGCTCTCTCCGGACTGGGAAGCGCACTTGCCATTTACGGAAATATGCAAGCGCGCCAAGCGTGAAGACGACCCACAGATAATGAGCCATCTCCCCCAGGCTAGTAGCTGGGGTTCCAGCGTAAATGCGATGAGAACTGGGACCTTTTCTGAATTGAAAAGGTCATGTCTCTATGTGATTCGCGATCTAGGTAAGATTTTTTACTCTGATTATAATATTTTATCTCGTCCAGAGAAAGCCTGGTAAGCAGACTGATTTCCTCCCTTCGGAACGTGTCAGGCGTTGTGGCAATAGGTGACAAAGGGTCTTCAGATTTATCGGCGGCAGGTATGACCTGTTTTTGTTTGGGCACCTAACTTGAAGCAAAGCGGCTTGTGGTTTTTAAGTCGAATATTCCCTTGTTGCACCTCGCTGGCTACGCGTCATGGTAGATATACTTTGTGATTGTCTCGATGTGTAGTAGAAGCTTTGTCAGCGCTATACATTGACGTAGGTTGTTTTGTTCGATTCGTTCCCAATTCGAAGTCACTTCGAGGACGTATATCGGAGCAGCCTCTTCAAGTTCCCAAACGTCGTCGAAATAAAAATTTTCAATAGCCTTCATTGCGGATATGCCACCCGCAACTGGAGGGCTCGCAATATTTTCATAATTAGCCTCGACGTTGGGCAATAATTGGAGAGTGCGTAGGGCAGCGAACTCGTAGGCAGCGACCAGGTCGAGTATTGACTCGCACCGGAACGTCGAGCCTGAACTCTTCGAGGTGTAAGAGGACGATCTTGGGCACCGAGATTTCCGGGAACTGTTCGTCGGCAACATTGAAGTGCCATACTTTCATCAGCAAGCACGACTCCATAATTGACATCCAATAGTCCGCCGGTATCCACTCCAAGATGACAGTGGTCAGCTGTACCCAAGGAAGGAGCTCATGCCCGCCAATGATCTGCATGAAGTCGTCCTTCGACATCAACGAGCGAAGATTCTTCGCTGTCCTAAATATCTCCATAGGTGGGTCTAGCAATACTTGGGATTGCGCTCTTGCCGGTCCAAGGCCCAGTCCCAGAATGAATTTGTATGGCCGCGAAGTTCGAGGCTTCGTAGATCATCAAGGACCCATCCTGATTGCTTGAAGCAAGGAAGAGCCTTTCCCAAGCACCCTGCCAAAATAGCCAACTGTGTAACGTGGATCATGGGCAATCGGATATTGTAGAGGATGCTGTGTACAATCCGGTTGCTGTACTATTGGACGGACAACAGGTCTTCGAGCACGATACAAAATGTTGTCCACAGCTCCAGCGCCGCTCTCCGCCACGCGGATGACACGCGACATAGGGAAAGGAGGCTACTTTTTGTCGTTTTGTCATCGATGACGGATGGCAGGGACAGTCCCGAGACGGCCGTTATCGATTTGAATGCACTAGAGTATTTCGAAGAGGAACAGACTTATTCAGCCTACACCTGTCGAGAATTATCGGGGCCAGAAAGTCCAATTTGTGATTTTCTAGTCAGTGAAAGGTACTTCAGGCGTGTTACATAATACAGAGTCCTATCACGTGTTGGCCCGGGGAAAACAACGTTGGTTCTTACAATACAACTTGAATTACAGTGTACACTACTCTGCCTACTATCTTCGAGGCCGATTGCATGAAAGCCACTTCCAATGGACAGCGACAGCGACGAAGAACCATGGAAATTCTCTGCAACGGATTTTCTATCAGATTCTGAAGAGGCGAGCATGAGCAACATCCTCGTTTATTGTTACTTTTCAACTCATACTTTTATACGTTATGGTTCATACGTAGGAATTTCCGGAAGAAGTCTTGTCCGCATTTAAAACCAATCAACCGCCACCAGAGGTTGCCGTGGAGAAGGCCCTGACTTTGCGAGAGCACCCTGCTGCTCTCATTTCGGAGTTTGATGCCAAACTCGCCGACCTCGATGCTCAGGTAAAGGAGTTGGAAAAGGAGAAGAATGAGCTGGAAAAAGTGGCCCAGCCACATCGTCGGAAGTTGCAGATATGCGACACTGTTTTAGCTCCCATCAGGCACGTCCCTTTCGACATTATACGTGAAATCGCGCGCTCGACCCTCCCAGACTACCCAACTGCGACCACCAAGGACGCCCCTCTTTCCCTCTGCCAGGTTTCCTCGGCATGGCGCACAGCAGCATTATCTATCCCAGAGCTATGGACGACTCTCTACATTTCACTCAAAGATGTCTTGTCAATTTCGCGGTACAAGCGATGCGTTATCCAATGGTTCGAACGCGCCAAGCGTCGACCCGTCTCTCTGTTTATTTACTTCGACTTCCCAGTCACACACATGGAAACAGCAAAGCAGGCATATGGTATTTTTCTTCGACGTATACGGTCGCATGTTTCCCAAATTCAACACCTCGGGGTCTCGACCGAAACCTTGAGAGATATTCTCCCCTGTTTCAAGGACGCGGGGTGGGCACTTGATGGCTTGAAGACACTTGAGCTTCAGGATAAGGAATTCGCATCCTTGGACTGGGCCACCTTTGGCACACGGCCTGAACCAGATGTCGTCCTTCCATCCATGGATGTTTTCAAGTCCGCCGCGAGCCTTCACTCTCTCATAATCGAAGGTGACTTCTATATGCGGACTGGTGCAAACCCGCTCATTCCATGGGCCCAGTTGACAGTTGTGAAGTTGACCGAGTGGCTCCGGGATGGGGACTGGGTGCAAATTATGCTCTTGTGCCCGCAAATAGTGCTTGGGGACTTTCAAATTGCCGCAGAGGAGGTCCCGGAGGTTGTATCGCCCAAGCCTGTTCTGGAACATCTAGAAGAGCTCCACCTTCTGCTTTTCGACAATAGTATCTCCGCTATCGACCTCCTCAACTTGTTCCTCCTGCCCAAACTCTGCATGGTTAACCTCCGGCACGAAAATATCGATGACGGCGCCACCAGCGTATTCCCTGCTAAAGAGGTCTCGGCACTCCGAACGATTGAAAGGTTCTACTTCGAGGACGTATGGAAGAAGACGACTCCGCTATATGTGGTGGAGATGATTACAGAGATGTCAAATTTGCGAGAGCTTGAGCTCACGGATGTTGTGCCCGGACCGACATACCAAACCTTGTTCGAGGCCATGTCATTCAACACGATGGCACCCATCCTGCCTATGTTGTCCAGCCTATACGTGGTTGCGCCGAAGAAGCTTACCGACTGGTCCAATTTCGTCGAGATGGTGCGCTCAAGGATCTTCAATGTTCCAGCGGGCTGCCAGCCACTCAGTGAGGTGCGGGTCGTCATTCAGCAATCCTGGAATCGCAAGATGAGACGCAAAGTAATCCCTGCAATCGCGGAGTTGAAGGAGTCACTCCGGGCGTGCAAGGAGGCAGGCATGCGTCTATCCATAGGGGACAATCACGATGCCATTTACTCACGTCGTCCAGCGGTTGTCGGACCAAGATGGTACCCACATTAACCATGGCACCACCAGTAAACTAGTTCGTTCCGAATCATTCAACAGTTTTCTGTGATACCTCCTTTGTTAGTCGGGGTGCCACTTCCCTCGTGTATCGTTCTTCAACTTGAAGCTTCATAATCCAACTTCTATTAATATTTCTTACAGCAATAGTAATAACAGTAACCCGACATAGTAAGGACATTAAGGAGAGAGACACCCGTCTTTACATGGACGAGGGAAGTAGCCGCGTGTTGGTGACGAAAGGCGACGGACCACCTCGTAACCTGATCATCTCCTGTAAACCCGGCTTTTGCTTGTCTTACTCAAATATAAGGAAGAATGCATAGTAACTTGGTGCATATTTTGCAAGAATAGTTCATATGACTTCGAGAATATTCTATGTACATACACAGATTTGTCTGTTATATCCGGGATAGGAATTCCACAACGAAGCAAAAGGAAGACTGATTGTTTGATACAAGAAGGCGCCCACTACTCTCATCCATCGAGAAATTAAAAGCCTGCCTTTTCTTGAATATAGACTCCCCACAAGCTGTCCACATAGTGCTCTTCTCATCGGGCCAACCAAATCGGATAATCTCGGTCTCAGCGAATGAGACTAGTATCGCTTTGTGAAAAGAGAACGCAATAAAGTGAGGGTGCGATAGCCACTGGAACAAGGGCACAATGGAAGGAGGTTGCATTCCTTCGTCAATGGAGCTGGAGTAGGAGACAATCAAACCATGCAGACCATCCGAGGTTTCCAACACAATTCTAGCTGTGTTGTGGGTGACCACCGGTCGGAGAATGTTGTTGCCTAGAAGATGAACATGGCCACTCCACGAAGGCCAAACGCTCAAAAATTTTTGTTGAGAAGGGAGAAGGGACGATTCGGATAGCACATTGTACTCCCACAGCTCGAGTTTCTCTGAATGAGCAACGAGAATCCGATCATTAGGTAGAAGGGCGAGAGACTATCAAAGTGGATGTAAGTCAGCCAGTATTCAAGAGATAAGACATTCTCCTTACTTGGCCACAAATCCTTGGGAGATATTTTCGTGGAAAGTCAAGGCTCACACCACCAACGGCTGCCCACTCAACAATCACGGTGCATCTTGGATCGTCAAATGAATAAGCTAAATGTGAGCCGAGCAAGGAAAGAGAGCCTGGATAAAGGATTGTTTCCTCGGAAAAAGATGACAAGAGTCGAGCCGCAAGTTTGGTTTTCTGGGGCACGCTATTCCAGTCCGCAGAAACGCGCCGCACTTGAATCAACCGCTTTTCAGAATGCGGGTCAATGACAATATTTGTGTCTGGCGTCGTAGATGCTCGACGTCTTAGGAATAGGGCGACGTTGAAGGTGAATAGCTCGGCAGAGTAGTCCAGGTCGACCGATATGGAGAGAACATCAACTGCAGCATTTTTCTCGAAGGGGGTGGGAATGAGAGAGGAAGGAATGGGCTTTTCCATGTCGAGGTCATAGCAATACACTTCCCCCCCGCGCTTCGAGGCAGCGAGGAGCTACCGCCCGCCCTCGAGGAAGTGGAGAGCACTGATAGGGCCGATATGACCTTTCATATCGATAGTCGGTCGACGAAGCGGAGATACGTCGTGCGCATCCCATGCAAGCTCGGTTCTTTGCCACTTCAATACGATATTTTCGAGTTCTTTCGATGAGTATGTGTCGATAGGTTGGTACTGATGAAAGGGTCTTGGCACAACCGTAGCTTTATACCGGCTGAAAATGGGGATCCAGACGGGCCGAGCATGCGATATGTCGTTGAATAACCTGCATACCTGGATACATATAGTCAATCATGATAAAAAAGCGCACACTTTCATACACCTACTCGCCGCAGATTCAAGATCTCGCGCCATCCCAAAGTTCCAAAGATTCTGATAAGCAACTCTGGCGGTAGAAGAGTCAACAGGCTTCCCTAATCAAGTTGAGCTACTTTGTAGAGACAAAGTTCCATGTTCCCTTGTCATACCTGGCTGGATTCATAAGACGGCATTTACAAAGTACTGGAGAGTTCAAACGTTCAAAGCCAAGAGCGGCTTACTCGATAGGTCGCTGTGACTTCGCAATCATTGGGGTGACTGTCACAAATATTCCCTCTCACCCACCGACTTTCACCACTCCTACCCCGACTTTCGTTCTCTATTCAAGCGATATCTGAATTGTTTACTGACCCACACTCTCAGAGTACTGAAACTATAGCTTGTTTCCAGCAAGATGGAGGGGCGTAATAGTAGCGTGCAAGAAGATGCTTCAACGGTCCCGGTCAGTGAACGTCATCGCACCTTTCATCGCGCTCATACGTGTCGCACAGGTGATCATTACTCACGAGTTTCTACGTGCTTCAAAGAACAACGACGCGCCTCTTCAAGAAACCTTGCAGGCGGCCCGGGAACGCAGGGAGGAGGCGATAGCGAAGACAGCCGATATTGCTGCTCAAATTAGGGAGCTGCAGGCCCAGCAGAGAGCTATAGCACAAGAGATTACGCGCCACAAGTCAGACGTCCTGGTTTACGATCGAGTTTTGGCGCCCATTAGACGAGTTCCGCCCGACATTCTTCGCGAAATTGCCCGCCATGCGCTCCCGCTGCATCCCTATCCTAGCCTAACGGAGTCGCCTCTTTCCCTATCGCACGTCTCCTCGGCATGGCGAAAGGCTGTATTATCATCAGCGGTGCTGTGGGACATACTCGTCTTGTACTTCAAGGAGGCAGACAGTCGTTCTTTCAAGCGTGCCGACCACATGGCGAAAGAGTGGTTCTCACGAGCGAAAGCACGCCATCTGACACTCTTCGTCAAGGCGGATTTTGATTCTGAAGACGACCCATCAGCGCCTCGATCATTTCGCCGCTTTCTCAGCAACCTATCCGCCCGAGTTCACCATTTAGCCTTTCGTGCTCCCCGAGTAGGCGATCTTCTTTCGACCCTCATTGATGGAACTCTTTCCTGGCCAAATCTCAAAACGCTCGAGTTTATAGAAAAAGAGTGGTTGAATTGGACCCAAGGGCATGGCCCACCACCGCTTCTGTCGACATTCCAAACCGCACAGAGCCTTCGCCGAGTCAGGATGAACTACAAGTTCGGACCCGGGACTAGTGCAGAGCGTCTCCTGCCTTGGGGCTCTTTGACACACATCGTGCTTACAAGTTGGATGTCGGTGGACATGTGGTGGGATATTCTTAGATGGTGCTCATGCCTCCAAATTGGAGAATTTGCCGTTGAAAATCCAAGTTCGGAGAGCACTCCAGAAGACCAGCTGCGATTTGTCCAGGGAAATCTCACCCACCCAGATTTACAGTCCATCGATCTCACAGTGTGTGCCTACAACGAGTCAATGATCGGCATGCTCTTCCCATACACCTTCCCAAAATTAACGAATCTCTCTTTCTCTGTGGATGAAAGATGTGATGATCAGTCTCCTTGGGCTCCTGAAACCTGTGTCAAATCTTTCAAAATGCTCCGCTCATTGGCTCTAGGATTCTGCTGGATCGGTGACAATACGGAATACACACTCGAAATGTTACGCGAGCTGGTCCACCTTTCAGAACTGACTGTGGGATTCATTGATACGACTGACGATGCAGACCACAACTGCGACCCGGCTGTATTCGTAGCAATGACGGTAACTGACTCGGGCGACTTCATTCTGCCAAATTTAACAAGCCTGCGTGTGTCATTTCAAGGTTCGTATAACCTGGAATACACCACCATCTTCACCAACATGCTCCTTTCTCGGGTTCGCCCGATGGGAGTCTCTGAACGTATGCAACTGGTCGAATTTTCGGCAAACTACGGAAAGAAGGGTAGTCGCCAGTTGAGGAGTGCCCTTTCCACCATTGGGGAGCAAGGGATACTGTTGCGATGGCAGGGAGAAGATCTCTTTTTACCTAAATGTCCCATCTTCGACAGTGTATTCACAGGTCTCCATCCCTAATTTATGAAGCTATCGCACCCCCACCTGGGGTCGACGTGTCTCGGTGCATTTTTTTATTACCCCTGCAGCTCAATCAATCCGATTGGTCGATTTAGAAGACTGAAGTGACGGTGCGATATTAATATTAATAGTCGTAAGTCTCCCAACGAAAGTAGGCAGCTAGTTCCAATTGAAGATGATGACGGGTGTTTGACAGGATTTGCACAATAGAAGGCATCCTACGAGCTTTCAATGGACGTAATACCCTCCACAGCTTTGCTTTGAACCGCCACCGCACCCCCAAAATGCTCTCCTCAAAAATCAACCAAGACGTTTTCTTGGAGGTTCTGAGCTGGATATCGACGCAGGAAGAGGTCTTTCCCCAAACAATGCAATCAACAAATCGACTTCGAATACTCTCTTCAGTCTTGCGTTAACGTGTCGTGCATTCCTCGAACCGTCGTTAGATAAGCCTTGGGTACGCCTGGACGGCTTGCACGCCTTAATCCGTCTCCTTCCAACTTTGCAACCGGGAATTGACGGAGTCTGGGTATGTTCTAACGTTTGATCTTTCTTGGATGTATGCATTGATACGGAATTGGCTGTAACTAGTTCCTCGAAAGCCCGATCCTTGACTCGCACTGGGAAACTCTGCAGAAGGAGGCTAAACGTATTCAACCCTTAGTCTACTTAGACGAAGGCGCTCCAATTGACCCGTCCGTCTTCTTCGCCATTTACCAATATGCGGATCGCAAGGTCAACCAGCGGCTCTTACCACCTCTCCGCCAACTTTTCATCATATCTTGCTCGCGATTGCAAAAATGCGAAAATTGACTCCGCTCGCCATCATGCAGAACGGCAGCACCCCGAGTCAAGTCAACGCATTGTTCGGTACTTTCTTCAATGAAAGAGCTCACTCATCTCCGTCTTGATGGCTTGGTGCTTTCGGACCACCTAATGCCCCTGACCAATCCGCGAGCTGTGTCGTTTAGCGCCCTCAAGACGCTGGAAATAAACGCCGACATGCCCGAAATCGTGCCTTTATTCCAAGCTGTAGAATTACCCATCCTGAAATCGCTCAAGATCAAGCTCGTCCCGCCCATCCTTGAGGAACCGCACCAAGATCGGTGGAGGTTCTGTCATGAAGTCAAGCTTAGCCTCAAAGGTCAATTACCCGGACTCATCATCATAAAACCCGGCCACTTCCCCCTTGATTTCCGCCCACACCTCGAAGGACTCCCCATGGTCATTCCAGACATCCTTGCATTCAACTTCATCAAGCTCGACCTCCAAGATTACAAGCTCTTCCGATCGTTCTCGGACGACGATATCGGTGATTTTGCCAGAGCGTGGCCGAATACCAAAGAACTCCACCTAGTGCCCACACAAATTCCATCGGACCTCACGTTCAATGCCTTCATTGATATTACGAAACAAATGCGAAACCTCAAACGGCTTACCCTCAGTTTCATACTTAGGAAGCATGATTCTCTCTCGAGAATGTCAACACCAATGCCTGCATCCTCCGCCATTTGAATGGTCTCAATTCAACCATTGTCGTCGAAAATAATGATGCATTGGTCCTTGGAACCTGTCTGCATGCACTGTTTCCCAATCTAACCCTATGGACTTAGGATATGCAGTCTAGGAAGCGACGAAGCTTGTCGCGGTCAAAGAAGACAAGATAAAAATTATTTGGAGAGGCTGACAATGACAGCTGTAAAGTATATGCGGAGTATTCGAGAGTAGTTGTATGTATGTAATGAAACAAAGTCTTCAGACATACGTAAGTAGTACGAGAGGCACACTGCAGAGGGATAGCAAGGAGGGGAAGGAGATGGAAGATACGTTAAGAATTCCTTTTACATTGAGACTGAAACCAATTGTTGGCCTCGCGTTTCGAATACTGCGAGTGTACATCCAGAGCTACAAAAAGAGAGAACAAGGAGAGGAAAGGTCGGTAGCGAGGAAGCTAGCAGCGAGAGCGATATTGATATGATATTGGGTCCTAGGACGATGCGACGACCATTTGTTGATGACGATATGAGGGAAAAAAGGAAATTAGGACGGAGGACGACAAGAAAGGTGGATATATGCTTTGAAACCAACGACCCATAGGCAAAAGAACGGCGTCAGCGCTTCCGTTTGCCACCGACCGTCCCATCTACATCGATGAAGCCGCCCTCGCCATCCGAAACTACGATGCCCATCTCATGTCCATGCGCGTCAACGAGCATCAACTCCTCTGGCTCGTCTGCTAGGTCGATGAGGGCCGATGCTCGCTCGCCACTGCCACCAGCCGCTGGCCGTCCTCTACGGGCGCCGTGACCTCTCGGTCCATACCCCGCACCCTCACCCTCCACCTCCGTCTCTGCACCTGCCTCTGTGTGGCGGACCCCCAGCCCCGAGTTCGAGCGTGAGGCAGGGCTATCGCCTTCCATCATCGAGGCATCTACACCTTGGTGGTGCTGCGGGGCGTGGCCTTCCGAGTCGGCTTCACCCTCGAAGTCCGCGTCGATGTCGTTGGGACCCTTGCCACCTCCAGGACCAATCTCGATTTCCTCGGCCTCGCCATCGGCCTCTTCTTCGTACTCCACCTCGACTTCGACGTCTTCCTCCAGATCAGCGAAGGTCCGGCAGAGAGGGCAGGAGAAGGCAGGGTGGTGGGCTTCGAGCAGGGGCCGAATGCATTTGTAGTGGAATGTGTGGGAGCAGGGAGCGATGAAGAGGGCTTGGCGGATTGTGACGCCGAACAGACCTGAAAGTGGGTATAAGTGAGCATGGAGGCGCTGGAACGGAGAAAAAAGGGACATACAGATGCAGCAATCGGGTATATGCAACTTGTTGGATGCAGGTAGCTTCACTAGTGCAGCTGGCTGCTTTCCGTTCGACAACGGCAGTGCCAACGACTTGAGGTTCTTCAGTGCGTTCGTACTGTTGAAGGCATAATCAATCAACGTCAAGCTTGTGCTACGTGGAGAGGCAGTGACATACTTGAATGCGTTGGCAGAGGCTTGCCACTCCCGTCCAATCTCAACCCTGATCTTCACGCTCTTGTAGATGTCCTCTGCTCCTCCTTGATAGTCGACCCCAAGCTGCAGGATATCGCCATCCTTGATCTGAAAGGGTCTCGACTCGGTGTTCGCGGGACTCAGACGAACATGGTTCAAAAACGTCCCCGAGCTGCTCTTCGTGTCCTTCACAAAGAACCTCCCGCCACCCTCAACCCAGATCTCGGCATGCGCCCGCGAGACGACCTTGGACCTGAAAGCGAGTTTATTGGAGCCCAGGGCGTTGACGGCTGCGAGCCCTAGCCCTGAGCGGTCGGTGAAACGCCCAATCCGCAGTGCGGGATCGCCCTCCTTCAGGTCCCGCCCGATGGCATCGAACCTAAGCGAGCGCCGGGTGTCGAGATGGGGAACGAGGCGGATGCGGTGGGAGACGCCTGAGCTCGCTGACGGGGCGAGCCCTGCTGCTGCAACGCCCGTGGTGGCACCATTGACGGTGGCATTTGTGCTGAGTGGTGGCGCCTGTGAGAGCCGATTGTTGTTGTACGTCCCCAGCCCTAGCGCAGCCGCCGCCGTCGCTGAGGCCGTTATTGCTGGGGGTGCTGCTGGTGTCGACGCAGCGACGTTGCCCGCGGATCGTCGTCGTCGTAGCATGGAGGTAATGCCCAACCCCGATGTGCCGGTGTTGTTGGTGTTGTTGTTACTGCCTTGACCAGCCAGTGCTGCTATTGTCGCTGCGCCTGTCCTTCGTCTACTGCTGCTGCCGTTGGTGTTTGGAGATGGTGGTTGTGGGGCAGTGGAGGGGGATATGTCTCTGTGAGGCTGATGGAGGTCGGTGTTGACCTGGATATGTGACTGTGAGGAATTCCGGGGCCTTCCTCGTAAGAAGGACCCCAAAATAGTAGTCCTGGATGGCGGCGATTCGCTGCTGACGTTGATGATCCCCTCCATGCTCGTCGTCGTCGTAGGCCGCAGCGCTGAGGAGGGCCGTCGTGGTGAGGGGAGAGGTGGCTAAGAGCAAGATCCAGAGGCCCAAAATTCCGCCAAGAGGACAATTCAGGTTCGTTCAGGGGGTTTCAAATCCGATCTTTACAGGGGTTTCTCTGCGCCGGTCGAGGTAAATATTGTCGTCGTCGTGAGCGGTGTCGTTGTCGGTGCGCTCAACTCGTTGCTCTCGTTTGCGGGGTAATCCAGGGCGTGATGTTTATAGACTCATTTGGCATCACCACGGTTTTACGGCCCTCTGATAGTCGAAACCAGCAGGTATGTCATTTTTGTCTTGGCCAATGCGGATTTTGAAGACAACCACTGTGGAAGTCGGTCGTAGGCTCCTTGGCACAGCTTCACGCTCAATAGTCTTCCTGGAAAGCCCGAGCCTTCGCAGGGCTTTCTATCTATCCGAGGGGGCTCATTCTTCCTGCCTAGCATCCAGGGGAGGTCGCCCGCATTCTGCATCCCGCATCACCACAAGGCAGGTCATTAATCTTGGTCGTTATCGATAATTCTAAAGAGGTTGACATCTTCATCAAATTCTGATACCCTACGCTCGCGGAGGCAGACTTTTCGGGCATTGCTGCGACGAAACTGTCGAAAAAGTACAGCGGCAGATGGAGGACACTGCCTCATGGGTCAAGCGCGCCACCGTTTACCGCTCTCTGGCCGTACTCGTCTTTTCGGACAAAAAAATATACGACCTTGGCCGATAGCTATCGCGGTCACAGGGTGCCCTGCCCACGCACACCGCAAGCTGGCTAGAAGCTTAACACGTTTATTTCGGGCAAATACATCCCACGAACGGGTAGTATGTCCGCTGTCGAACCTGGTGCGTGCAGCTCAGAAATGTAGCCGAAGTAGTTGGCGGGCTGATACATTTCGACTGTAGAGGTAGCATGCGGCCTTATGTCTGATCAGAACGACCAATCAGGATTCAATTTCGCGCCCGTTCTCGACCGAAAAGGCAAGAAGATACGCCACAATCCCCTGTTCCCAACCTCGATCCCCCATCTGATCCGACTTCTATATAAACCTCGCCAATTTCAAGTCTTTTTTGCCTAAGTACCTCCCATTGTCCATCCTAGCCTCTGCTTTATTTTACAGTTTACCCCCCATGAATATTTACCCTATCATCTAGCGAGGTCTCTCATCAACCAGCAGCATAACGAACGCTCAAATTAGACGTGCTTCGCTGTCGAGGACCCTTCTATGAAGCCACGAGGAGGACGCTCGATCCACCCCCACGCTGCTGCTGCCAACTCCCAGTGCTAGAAGCTCCTCTTACGGTACCCCGATTACCTTAGCTTCTGGGGATGCCAATCGTGTCTCAAACTCGTGGCTCGTTATCACTCCCTTGCTCCAAGTCCTCCCGCTCCTATAACCTGAGGGGGAGAATCTAGCTTCCCCAACCTTGCCGGGTTCTCCTCACGGAGCCTCCTCATCATGCGCGTCCTTCGGCCGTTGCTGGCTTTGGGTTCTACTGTATTGTCGCAAGACGATACACCATGTTCCGCTACCCCACTCCACCCAAAACGCGCTCTACCTGCGCAGAAAGAGTCTCATCACCTAGACGACATTGTGTCTGTCACCGATGTCTCCATCATCGACATATATTTGTGCCGACAGACTCGGAATGGCATGGATCCGAGTATAACATTGCGAAGCAATCAAGTCGTAGGGACTCATCCAGGATGCTATGGGAGCGGTCCGGTCAGCCGTGAGTCTAAAATAGACGGTCACTGCCCAACATCAGAGTGCAGGCGATGATACAACTTGGCGCTGTCACTCTATATTCTTCAAAACGAGTTCAAGCTCTTTCTATTTTCCTCTGGCTCAAGCACAAAATTAAACCTACGCTACACGGAAGCTCTCGTGTCCTGGGTTCTCGAATGGTTAAACCGCAGAGGCTCGTTTCCCACTCGAGGAAGAGTGTGGTTGTTCATGGACAGCTCATCCTTAAACGGTCGGTAATACGACTCGCGGAGGTTGAGGATGAGCCTGCACCCCAATATTCGCGGAGCGAAGATCGCTATCCCTGCGTTGATGTGGGCCGCGTTTGGCTATCGAATATCGAATTGTAGATTAGACCGGAACTTGGGACACGGAAAACGGTGCGTACCGAAAAACGACTCCAGCCAAAAATATTAATGAGAACCACCACCAATGCTCTGTTCGCAAATATTATGAGCATACTGATTTAAATTCTCATCAACATATTTACGCTTACAAGAAGGGGAACGAGATGCTATCCCGTAGCAGAACGTACGACATCGAGCTCCTCTCCGACGTCAAGAGGGCGTCGGACCGCTTCAACGCTTCCCGATAGTACACAATGCCCGACCACAGTGACAGGAAGAACATCAATGCCTCGAAGCAGAGGATCGGTGCCCATGACCAGCCGTACCAGACAGGGTAAACGAGAAGGTTGCACGAGAGATCTGCCGTCAGATGTTGAGAGTAATTATAGACTCGGAACGGAATTGAACTGAGGCTCCGACACACCGATGACCTCGTCTTGCACCAGCCCTTTCATGATGGACGTGCTG
Source organism: Cyclocybe cylindracea (assembly GCA_013376435.1). Taxonomy (NCBI): domain Eukaryota; kingdom Fungi; phylum Basidiomycota; class Agaricomycetes; order Agaricales; family Hemipholiotaceae; genus Cyclocybe; species Cyclocybe cylindracea. The sequence goes on from MPNV01001291.1 coordinate 198,443, forward strand.
ATGATCTCGATCGCGAAGAACACCAACTGGACGGCCGTTATCAAGTTATAGTGTTGGTACATTGCGGATATCCGGTATACCATGATGCCTAGCATTTTTGGTCAAAGACGGATCCGGAGAGTCGATTGGACAACGGATGTAGGTCCATACCTTGCATTGACCACACGACTAGCACGGCGCCCCATTCTTGCAGATTATTCAGGACGTTGCCTGGCAGAGTTTGAGAAACAATCGTCCATGAACCGACTGAGATATAGCAGGACTTACATCGTGGAATAGACCGCGGCTGAATTGTGGTGGCTAGTGCGATGGCTAGATGACCTGTATTAGCAAATTCAATGCGAAGAGAGAACGAGCAAAACCCACCGATCGCGCTATATCTGGCGGGAGTTGAGATCAAATGTTGTTACTACTCATTTTAATGGACCTACACGAGGATGCCAGTGCCGATGTAGCGATTCTTACGGAACGGTGATTTCAGCAATCGGAAAGATGAAGGGACTCGGATACTCACTATTAGGAATAACGCCTGAGGGATTTTGATCCTTGAACGTTTCTGACATGCCGTGAAACTCGATCAGAGGCTCGAAGAGACAAAGAGGCCAGGTAGGCGGTACCCAGATACATTCCACCTGACACGATGATGTGGTTAGCTTGCGCTAGACACTATGATCTTCCGACGGAGATATCACCTCATCTTCCAATGTGATCGCTGAGAAATTTAAATTAGCTCATGTCGGTCCAGTATGTCCTATAATTTGGCGGAAAGCTCCTCACCGTGGTCGTACAGAGTCGCAACCCCTAGAGCAGCTAAAAATACGATAGCATGAGGCCCAGATCTCTCTGAGGTGCTTCGTGTGAATGCATACCGTAGACATAACCCCCAATCTGATCTGCTTGCAGAACAATGAGGCTTCTAGAATCCACCACCATTAAGCAAAGACAGAGCCGACTCGCGACAGGTGTCAAGAAGGAAGAAAAGGAGGGTGGAAACACGAGCTACGGGCGAGTTAGCAATTGCAGGTCTTTTATATCATCGCACAACCACATTATGCGGGTTGACAGATCGCTGACACCATCATGCCAGAGGAAATCAGGAAGTCGAGCTCGGTATTTTTAGACGCCCATTGATCGTGATCGTCGACTTGGGGAGATACAATCAACAAATGATTCAGATGGCCGTCATTTCGAATGTCAAAGTTTGTAGTGAGGACTGGAATAAGAATAGATGAGAACATTGCATGAGATAGGTAGGATAAGTACGAACGAAACGATGATTTTCCATTGGTCTTCTATCAGGCCTTCGGCAGCTCTGGGAACTCCAGATATCCTTTGCTAGCTGATAAAGGCACTATTGCCTTTGAGATTCGAAGACCCAATTATGCGAGCAAATTTTAGGATAATTCCGCTCCGTTCCTTATAGTACCTCTACTTTCTGGCAACGTGACGAAAAATCCGGATGAGCAAGCCCAGTCGCCGGGGTCAGGGACTACAAACGCGCCCCAGCCTAGAAATAGTTGCGTGAGAGAATAATTTTCTCTCGGAACAAGACAATTCAAGGACAGTCGGGACTCGGGAGGCCCAATTCGTGACAGACGCGTGGGAATAATTTTGGGCGCTTAGTGTTGGGCGCCGGCGAAAGGAGGCGGGAGATCGGTCCGAGTCAAGTGAGCCCAGGTCACTCGAGGACAAATTGAGCAAGCACAATCGACGAAAGGACATCCGAGTAGTCATGGGTACTAGGAAGGAAATTTCAATGATAGACATAAAATCAGATTTGTTCAGAACAGGAGAAGGCATATATGTCGCCAATTCATGCGTAAGAGAAGCAACTCCCAGTGAGGGTGCCATCATTCAGCTCTCCTTATTTAATTTCCCGGATCATGTCTTGAACACGTCGACAGTAACATCCAGACAGACGAGTCTATCTTTTGGGTCCCGAACGCGGAAGGTGCACTCCCCTGGAGCAGAGTCGAACATTTTAGATGCTATTCGGTTCATGAAACACAGTTCAGGACGTACCTGGGGGTGCGTAGGACGGGAATACTACATTTTGTCTATAATGATAAGTCCCAGGCTCGAGTGGGCAGGAGAGCGGCTTATCGAGGTTGTTCTCACTGGCAGAGTATGGTAATCCCATATCACAACGTGCGCTAGTGCCTAGACCCGAGCTTACCTTAAATTGCAAGGGTCAACAGAGAGCTTTGCAACTTCCTGGCCCCTGTGGTCTACGACGTAGGCCTCCGCCAACTGTCCAGGCTGAAGGTGTCCCTCAGTAAATAACCAACCAACACGGGACCATGGGGGAGTCGGCGTACCTGCAAAGTGCGCTCGAGGGTTGCAGTGAAGTTCACATTAACAGATGCCCCGCCCGGAATTGGGTCGGGCGAGATAGTGAAGGAATGGAACGTGACATCGCCACCTTGAAGAGTGGGCCGCCTGAAGTGAATATTAGGAGCGTCGAGGACTGGGAACACACACCGCAATTCTGCCATTTTAGCGCCCTGCTGGCAATGGCGGCGAAGCTGGGCACCGTTAAAAGTGCGAGGCCTCCGAGAAGGCGGGAAACAAAGCGCATTCTTCAGATGCACAAGAGAAGTTCGATTCAAGGGGAGAACGACGACGGTAGATGATGCTGGAATCAGCGCTTTACATACCAGTGAAACGGCCCTATGACCCACATCCACGTGAAATGGAACGAAATATATCATGCTTCAGATAAGCAGTTAACTTTGCTTCTCTCAGCAAGCAACGATGGAGAGCTTTCATTGTGAAGCTACATCATAATTTTAGAATGGAAGCACACGTACTGAAGTGGGGGTTGGTCTATTACTTGCGCCTCCCAAGACCTGTACGTCGGAACGAATCATGCAACGAGCGATAAGGAATCGAAGTGAATAAACGTGCGATGCAGGAACAGATAGCATAGGAGCACGGAGTCGTGGGAAACAGGCAGAAGATCAAGACTACTAAGTCCCATCGTATAATAAATGCGTCGCGGTCCGCCATCATCGACGTGCACAGCAAGGAGTGAAGTGAAAGTACCGGGCGATACCTGGGTATCTTTTTATTATTCTCTAGCACGGATCGAGAGAGATGCGTTTGAATAGCCCCATACACGAATCCTCAACGAAGAAAGTCCCCAGAATTTGCGACACGGTCCATGATCACAAGGGGCCAGCAGATATCCCTTGCAACTTCGATAATATTTGTTGTTATGAGCGGGCGATGCAGGGAAGAGCCAGGTCGAAGAAATAGTCTGAGGGGAAAGCATCTATGGAAGTGGATCAGTAAATAGCGTCTCTATCGCCGTCAGGCTCAAGACCAAGCACCCGGAGCTTCGGCAGATGGTATACTCCGACCGGTTCAACAATCGTATACTTCGACCAATTCGACAATCGACGGCAAGCAGTAAAGGACACGCAGTCGAAGCTCCCCCAGATGGGTCAGGACGTGCTTGGGCTGCGAACCCGTAGGCGTCAATTCGGACGCGACACGGAAATATCCCTGCTGCATCTGAGGGTAGGGGTCCATAATCTTAGCCCTATCCTCTATGCGGAGCCACTCTGTCAGGACGACAGCCGCGAGCTGCGACCAACGAAGAAGTGCTTGCGGTCCTCGCGTTTGTACAAACCGCACTCGATGGTTATCGAACGAAGTCTCGTGGCGGTTTTGAAGAGAGCCATAGGCAGAACGACAACGTCGAGATCAGGTTGCTTGTCGTCTAAGATCCACCCATAGCCAGAACCTACGCTGCTGAAGAGCTCCAACGTCTCTAGGCGTTCGAATACCCACTCGGCCTTTTCGAAGCTGGGTAGGACATCGAAAATGCTGTCACCTGAGATCGCAGGATGTCGAACTGGGCCAATGGATGCTCGGATATCTGCCCTGGAGAAAGATTCTGTGCGCTTCTTTCGCCGTGTCCTCGTGGGGAGATGTGAAGTGGGAGTGGAGATACAACGAACATGGCTGTCCATTGGCGCGTGCGAGCCATTCCACGACCCGTAGAGTGTACCGTTTGAACGAAAGTATGCCGAAGAGTGGAACATAGAGCGTTGTCCATAGCTCTGGATGGGCAGGCCCGCCCTTCACCATGCGGATGATACTCGGTAGAGAGAAGGGGGCTTTTCTTGGTCGTAGCTGATGGGTACCTGGGCACTGTAATCCGAGCTATATCCCGGATTATGTCAAATGGCACGCGTCGAATAGGCGCGAGCACGTCGTCGCATGCTTTCAACCTTCGACGATGCGGCATGGCCTCCTGTTCGAGCCCGTTTTTCTGGGCTTCCAATGCTCGAGTAAAATTGGGGGATAACGGCGGCAGGTGCCTCTCTGAACGCTCTGGCGCTGCTCATCGCTGTCATGGACGGAGGTTCGTTGTTCCTACTAGCGAATTTAATCTCATCTGGATACACCTGAGTACGAGCATAAACGCGTCAAGATGATGCTCACTTCATAAAATCCAGGCCTAAAGTTCGCGCGCATGATGACCCGTTTTTCGTCGTCATCGCTATCCATCCTAGAGGTTCGAAAATTGTTTCAAGGTCAGAATTCCTTTCCCAACAATAATTTGCTCTGACAGTCTGCTCAGAAATTGAGCCCAAAAGCACCAAAATAAAATTTCGTACCGCTTCAAGTATCTCCACGAGGATTTGTCTTTCTTGCGGACTATGTAGTGAGGCGTGGTTGCAGCAGCAGAGGGTTGGAGTTCAAGTGGTGCTGTCACAGTCACAGTGCACATAGTCACGTACGTGCCGTTAAACGTTAACTGGAACCCTCAAGTCGCGTTTCTTTGTGCTGAAACTTTCAGATTTCACTCGAAAGAGCTTCTGGATACTATTTCCTCATATTTTTCTCTATGACCAGACCGTAACAGAGTGGAACGCACGACTGAGGAACGCGGCTTATATCTCCAGCGGTTCGCATCGATCGAACGGCCCGTACCTCTGAATTCCGGAATGTGCTCGGTGTTACTGCGGCCTTATATGTACTAGAGTATATAACCCTTGCAAGTTCGTCACAAGCCTCCTGCCCCATCCCTCTTCCTACTTGCGAACGGATTGTACTATCAAACAACGAACATGGGTTGGTTCGACAGTTATTCTTACGAAGCATCCGCCTACGAAGAGGTATGCTGCTTGTCTCTTCACCTTCCCAGTCGCTCATCGCCAGTGATCAGGTTGTAAACGCCCCTCATAAAGCCAAGCTATCGCATGAGCTCATCGCAGCCGCTGCATCATATGAGGCACAATATTTCTCTATTTTTTTAATCTCTCTCTCCTTATGCTTCTCTCGTACCAGGCTGCTAAGTCCTACGAACAGCATGTCGCCAGAAATGGTCGACCCCAAAACCATGCTGAAGCCAAGGAGATCCTGTTGAGTGTTGTTTTGGGATGACGCTCGCATGGCCAACTTAACATCTACAACAGCGCTGGCCTATCTGGTGCATTTATCGACCATATGGTGGAAACCAAAGGCGTGAGTTGAATTTGTTGATTGACGATACGAAATTAGCTCCTGATGAAGGTCTCTGCTAGTTGGATTTTGTCGACCGCGAGAGAGCCAAGCACCATGGTATGTCTTTGCTCATTCCCCCACACTTCATCGGCTCCTCTAATAAGATCCACTTGGAGCCCATAAACGCCTCCACGAGGCATCGGTCCAGGACTATTCAGTATGCGCTGACTAGGGGGTAAATCCATGTACAAGGACTGTGATCCGCAAATCCAGAGTCATGCTGTAAACGTTAAGAATCCCAGTATAATTGCCACGGATTGTGACTGAGTCCGGTAACAAGCTGCTCAGCTCGATGGCGAGCCCCCGCGACAGAGGTATGTATGTACGAAGAGAAGCAGCGTCGAGAGTTTCCATCTTAGTGAGTTTTGCACAATCCTAGAATCTCCGTGCGTAGAATGGGTAAGCGTCTCGTCTAATCGATTATCTATCTATCTATTATATAACACACGACCAACTTTTCCTAGAGCACGATCAGGAATGTATAGTTGAATAGATTTCGGATGTGGCCACGACTTCGTGAACACAGAAGTATAGATGAGAATATACAGGGCTTAAGCCTATCGCAGAAGATTCTCTCAAATCTGGACAAAGCCAAAATAAGCGCCGGCATACGCCGTGCGACAATAAGAGGCGAACGCCATACATTTACATGCCTAAAAAGCTACAATTGCTCACAATAAATATAGACCAAATTAAATTTATCCTCGTGTGCTGTTTTGTTGGTGGGCAAAGAAGATGGGGACGGCGGGCCGTTGTTCAAATTCATCGCCAAAGGCGCCGTAATATGCATCTCGCAGATTGAGAAGCAGCCGGCATCCGAGGATACGGGCTATAAATATGGAGAGAATGACGCTTGCCTGTATCGCTGTAGCCTGAAAGTTGATCAATCGCCTTAGTAGAAGTAGAAGATCACTGTAAGCAGCCTCGAGACGCACCGGGATGAATCTAAAGGCGATGAAGTTGATTGTGCAAAGCGACAAAGCCCTGGAATTAGACGTCACAGTCAATGCTTGCGCGGTTCGGTATTTGGTGGCGGAAACTTACAAGAAGGGAAACGTAATACTGTCCCGGAACAGCACGTAAATTATTGGACGTTGTCTAGCTGAGATGACTGAGTTCTTTATTCCACGGAAGCCCCCCGAGTACTCGATCGCTTTCCGGAGGGCGAGGCTGAACATCAAGCATTCGAAGAAAAATACTGGTATCCAGTAATACCAGTACAGGCCCGAGGCCTGATCTAACCCGCACACTGGAATAAATGACGGAATAGGGCCTGTGTGCAAATCGTCGGCCGCTTAGACCGAGAATCGCTATTTTGGGACTTACTGGGTAAAGTGTTTGCGAATGCGATGGAGAGAATGACGATAATTGTGATGACTTCGCTGGCCATACCAGCGCAAAGCGTCGCGATTATAGCCCTCTTGTGGTGGTACATGCTCGATATTCGGAATGCCATGATTCCTGGCCGCCATCGTTAGTCAGAGCATTGAACACGACCTCTCGCAGATCTCACCTTGCATTGACCATAAGACAGTAGATCCCGCCCATCCTACGAACTTCATTGGCTCTTTACCTGTTTGGTGGGAGACAGACCTGAATGTCAGTTTTGCCCCGAGACTTCGTTGAAAGACGACGTACAGCTGTTACAAAGTTCAGATAAATGTCAAAATAAGCGACGTAGAACCCACCGCTAGTTTGTAAGGACCGTCATGTCAGACACGAATGCTCTTGTTCGAGGTATTCATGGACTCACGCGATTGGGGCCGGTGTCCGTATTGTACAATAACGCTAAGTCCTTTTGTCAACAGGCCCTCGCTCGAGATCCAGGCAACGTACAAACAGTGGTGTACAATAGAGCGACTTCTCCCATATATCGGTTCTGCAGGAGACGAGAGTTAACAAGAAGCCCTGAAGCACTAAGTCACGCACAATCAGGAAAAGAACCCGGACGAGGGTGATCTTCGAACGTCGCAACTTAGTTCAAAGTAGTTCAGCGTGGTGCAAGAAGTACAAAACCAAGGCGCACGCACCCAGATGTGGTCGATCTAGAAAACGGCAAGAAAATTCAGTCATCCGACTCCCGAGATATCAAAGTTCCAACACAGACTTCGGCATCCAACGTGATGACTATATCCAACCCATAAGCCAAGAGGACAAGCAGAACAAAAACGACAGGCACTTACTGTGATCGTACAGTGCTGCCATGGAGAACGCAACTATATTCAAGTCCGACGGACCGTTAGTCGCTAGTCAATTTATTCGCATAGATAACGCACCGGTGGCATAGACGACCTTCCTTTCCTCGATGAGGAAGTCGATAATTAAATCCAACACGGTCTTCGTCGACATGGCGAGAAAACGAACTGTACAAGTCTTGAATGTCGATTTACAGTCGAAAGTCGATGATCGACCTGCGACGCAGGGAGAATCCAAAGGGAAGGAATGGGTCCTAGGGTCGTTTCGGACCCTAGGGATCACCACGTTTATGTAGGCGGTCGATCCCTGTGTGAACATCATCAGACATCATCATACCTCGGTATCTGATAAGTTCGACCATACGCATCATCGGTGTCACATGTGAAACCAGGAACTTCACCGAAAGCCATGTTGACGTGGGAGTGGAGGCAGACGACTTCGTACACCAAGCCTGATGGCTCGAGGTCGAGCCAGTTTAGATCAAAAAGAAGCATCGACTTTTCAGGTTTCGCGACTTGTGATCAAGGGCGCATCGCTGCGACAATGATTGACGAGACGATGTCAGCATTCCGTCGAGCCCGAGCGCCACAGAGATGTGGCGATTCCTCAAGGGAGAGGGTTACAAGAATGAGACGAGGAGGGGAAAGGTGAAAATACTTCAGGCCTAGAAATTTAGCAGCATAACTTTCATTTAAAGAGGGTGGGACGTCTTGAAATAGTGAGGGTGAAAATCGGAAAGCGCCGAGGATATCCAGTCGGACCGGCTATACGCTGGCCAAGCGTTCTTCGGATAGATGGAGCGGCGGCACTGGAAGCAGTCTCGGCCGACAAGACTAGAAAAATTCTACATAATGAAGGATTCAATTGAAAGGTAGATTCGTTCGTGGCGCAAGTGTGTTCAATGTTACAAGAGGAGGATGATGGTCCTAAAAAAAAGAGTCTTTGCTGGGTCAGATGAGAGGTTGGATGGTTGTCAAGCAAAGTCGATAACATACCCCGATCTCCCCAGCCTGACACTAAGGACGTTGGAACGGACGACGGAAGTTGGAAGGCGATTTATCTACCAGACCACGGACGTTGTCATTCCACCTAACTGAAAGCCCCTGCTGTTCAATGGGCGCGAGGTCTTCTTTAAAGAGCTGTTTCTCAGACTTCGAGTAGTCGACGGCGATTTCCAGCTCCTCCAGACGATCGCAATCCGGTGGAAGGAGCTGGGTGCGGGACAGCAGCATTGTTTGAAAAACAGAGACGTAGTCCCGAATGTAGTCGCCGCTGAATGACAGACGGAGTATGGTTAGCCTGGGGAGGATGACGTTGGCGTTGGTGGCAGTCATCGCGTCGAAGACCATTGGGTCCCTGTTGTCTGACTCCAGATCGGTGTCGATGGATTGCACTACCAGCTCAGACAGGCTGACCATCTCAGACAAGATGCCGACCATGTAATCCATATCGCGACCAAGCCAACCGCGTTCAAGAGTCAACATGCGAAGGGAATCGAAAGAATTGACGCAGCTTGAACGAGGCCAGTTCATATCACGTTGCTCAAATCCTCCATTGTCACGGTTGATGCGGAGGCTCTTCAGTTTCCGGAATGTAAAGGGTACCGTCATCCCTATGGCGCTCTCGTCATAACAATATAAGACAAGATCAAGGGCTTCAAGGTCAGGATGAGTATATTTCCGCCCCATGCTTTGCGACTGAGGTTCCGGGGCCTCCCACAAATAGAAATTGTCCACAAAGAATTGTCCGGCTTGAAGGCAGGGGCACCACTGAAAGATTTCCCACCAGTAATGAAGGCGCACCAAATTTTTGAGAACGATGTGCGTCAAGGAATTCCAGGGAAGGAAGCGGCATGCGCTAGCCTCAGAGGTGAGTCTGTAGCTCATGGAGACTTGTCGAAGATTGTCTGTTGCTTCAAATATCGATGTAGGTGGCGGGTCCCCTTCCTCATCTGCAGCCCAATGCTTGTCTTCAATGAAGTCGAAAGATTGGAGATTTGGCCAGCGCCAAGTGACACCAACGTTAAGATATGAAAAGAGGTCGGCTGGATAATAAACATCAAGCCCTAAATGTCGGATTCGGGGAGACAGATTGTGGAGAAACCGACGGAAAATGTCTGTCTTTAAATAAATGTCACGACAAGGGTAGCCAAATTTGATGAAGAGCGATAGCGGACGGGCTCTTGCCCGCGAAAACCAATCTTGCGTCATACGTTCGAGAAGCTTGAGAGTATTGGGGTCCTGGATATCTAGAAAGAGTGTGTCCCACAGTATCGCGGATGAGAATACAGCATCTCGCCATGCAGAGGAGACGTGTGATAGAGAGAGAGGGGCCTGTTTTCGCAGGGGTGAGGGACGCAATGGGAGGGCATGAAAGGCAATCTCGCAAAGGATATCTCGTGGGACTCGTCGGATTGGTGCTAACAGCCTATCGCAGACCAAGACATCTTCCTCGAGGCGCGCAATGTCAGCTGCTACAGCTCGTTGCTGCAGCCGAAGTTTCTTGATTTGAGCGGCAATCGCGGCAGCCTTCACGTTCATTTGTGGTAAAGCGGCTACACTGTGCTCCCGGCAGTCCTTGGCTGCCTTCAAGACGCCTTCATCTGGAGTATCATTGCCTTCAGAAGCAAGCAGAAGCGCAGCGTTTGTAGAAGTCTGGTTTTTCTTCAGCATTTCAATGAGAGGATAATCGGATGCATCTGATATGGAGACCCACTGAGATACCCTCTATTTCGTGCCTCGTACCTCGTTCCATAAGAACACCAGCGATAAACGAGATAGTAACGGGTGGGCTAACAACGAGTCCGACGTGGGTTGTGTGGACGAGGACGGTGACAATTTAAGCTCCGATAACACGTGCACCAGTTCGTTCGAATCCGCTCTCCAGTTCCTGCAGATATCTCATTAAATGTGGAAATCTAAGTGGCCCTCCAACGTTTTTAGAACTCAATGATGGAAAAAGCATTCTCCCCCTGAGCTTGTTGATGCGTACGCGCTGTTTGGCACCGCCATAGTACAAATACTATATCGAGAGCGTGACCCCCTGTCTTATCGCATCGTATCCTCAAATTGTCAATACGGAATGTCTGGAAATGTTCTCCATGTTAATAATTGGAGACTGTGGAATGAACGCGCATCGCGCCCCGGTAATCGTGACCCTGAATGCTGGGCTATCTTTTCCAGTTTGACAGTACGTCCTCAGTTAATCAAAGCAACATGCTTCTTGTCCCTAGTACACACGTCCACTGGCACGGGAGTAGGGCGTGCCGTATTGGTGCGGATGTACGGCATCGTAATGTAGTTATAGCGCCAATATTAGTGGTTAAAGGACGGCACTGTTCACCTCTCGCTCGAGGGAAGCCTTCGATCATTTGACCCAAACTGGTAAAGCCATTTCCGCATGTAGGAAGAGAAACTGAAAGCTGAGGAGAAAACGGGCATCATCCAAGGAGGCTCCTCCAGCCCCTCTGAGCCTAGTGTTTAGAATAAAGAAAAAAGGGCCATATAATGCAGCAAAGCCTGGACCTCTATGCTTCGACGATTCAAGGGACTGTATTAGGAGATTTAAGACTTGGGACCCGCTCGGAGGACGATCTTAAAGACGCCCAGTCTGCCGAAGAACCCCGCTTCGAGCGCAAAATATAAAATCCTCACGAGTGTACGTCAAAGGATTATAATAAGCCCTCGAATATCTTCTTTACCTCTTGACCACGGTCTCTCAACGAGGTAGGTGCACTACGAACAGCCTATTCGAATATAAGGACGCTAAACGACAAAAACTCCCCCATAGCTCCTCCACGCTCCTTTAACCAGCTCCTGTCACTCTTTTCGGTCTTAGAAACCCCAGACGGCCCATCCCCGTTATGCACGCCCTCTTCGCGCTCGTATTCGCATACCGCTTCCAATCCTTGTACCTCGCAGCTGCCTGTCCCAGCCTACCAGCCACGCATCTCTCTGAACGCCCACGGACAAATCCGCCGGAACGCGGTCTCTGGGGGAAGATGACAAGGCTCTTCAGGGTATCGAGATGGGGTGATTTTTAGAGGGAGGGGTTGAGCGGTCTCAAATTTGGTTTCTGCAGCTGGTACTACCATCTCGGACCTCCTAATTACTACCCTCGGCTTTCTGGACATTATCTACCACACGTTCTTTACCTACCTTTCTACCGCTCTAGCCACCAGTTCTTAGCTCCTGGCGTTGAAGGGCACGCGCGAGCGTCAGCAGATAGCAGGCCTCGCGAATAGGGCACGGTGGTATCAATTGGGGGGAAGCAGACAGACTTTGATACAACGTGTCCCGACTGGCTATTGGATTGGTGTAGCCCGTACGAGTTATTAAGAATCTATCGAAGCCCGCTAGGTGGCAAGCTCCCCGCCACCCCGCGGAAAGTGACCCTCATCTCCGGGTTGTTCTAGTAGTATAAGAACGACCGGCTCTGCCTGAATAGCTTCCCCCAACCACCTTCAACATGCTCCCCTTCCAGAACACCGTAGTCCTGAAGGACATGCTATCAATGCCCCCCGGCCCATCCACCTACTCCGCCACTGTCGCAGACACGCCCTTCGTCACACCCATCACCTTTGCGAATACTAACCCCCGCACCCACCGCCTCATCCCCCTCCTGCTCTGGACGTCCATACCGCTCTGCGCTGCGATCCTCACAGACGCCATCCTCATGCTCTACATCACCTCCACAAGGAGCTTCTACCTCGCACCTGCCGCATTCGGCCTGACCATGCTACACCACCTTGTCGTTCTCGTCGTCTCCCACCTTGAAAGGACGTGCCGGGGCGGGCTACCGCTGGATCCAGGACGGGATGAGGATCGAGGACGGGATGAGGATCCCTGTGACAGTGAGCACGGGCGCTATTTTCGGCGCGTGGCTCTCCACGTTGGCTTGGGCGGCGGTGACGGGGGTGCGGTGCTGGTTTGTGGTCGAGGACTTCAACACTCCTTGGGTGGCCATGCTTGACTTGGTGCTTGGTTGCATCGAGCTCGGTCTGGCGACATTAGAGACGATTTTGATGGGCTCTATTGTATTCATCTGTACCCTCGAGCGCCAAAAGCTTGTGAGGGACAGAGAGAGGGCTAACCAGGCCAGCCTCCTGCCCAGGCCCTACTTCGGCCCGTTGTAATGGATGTTTCGCAACCAAGACGGTGAGTTTTCTAACAGAATATGCTCGTCCATAGACAAAATGCTGAAGGGATAGATTGAATGGCAGGGTGAATCTTCGCACTTCGAAGAACTCTCAAAACTTTCGTCAACGACTGAGAAAATGAAGCTCGCTCGCATTACTTTTGTACATCCTACGGCACACGCTGAATAATTACCGACGACGAAGACGACAACAGGATCACCACCATGGGCCTCGCTTCTCCTCACGTATGTATTACATCCACATCCACATCCGAGCGTCTGTCTATACGTCAACCACGCCTTCCCGCCTTCCCGCCTTCTCCTCACGCCCACAATTCAAGCCTGCATAGAGCACGTACGTGAGCTTCCTCCGAGTCCACAGTCCACGATGAACGAGTCCAGAACGAGTGAGCGACGGGAAGCGAAGGCGGGTTGCTATCACGTGAAACTCTAGTCGGCAGCGAGCTCGAGCTTGATCTTGGCGATGGCAGCGGCGGGGTTGAGGCCCTTGGGGCAGGTGCGTGAGCCTGTGAGTCGGATTTCAATGTTGAAGCGGGAAAGGTGGACGGGTATGGATGTGCGGTCGGTTAGGGGTGCATGGAGGCGTGAATGACGAATGACAAGGGCCGAATTGCGAGTATATGCGGATTTAGGGATTAGGATTTAGCGGCAGCATCGGCAGGGTCGTGTCAAGAAGCGTTCGGGACGAAACGGGATGTGTTGGAGGTATCCAGGGAAGACACGGAATAGACATGAGAGATAAGAGTCAAGACTTCATGAGCACAAGCAGAGGGCAACACAGCAGAGAAACACGCACAGTTGAAGATAGTATGACATCTGTACAAACTCATCTCGTTCTGAAGGCGCTCTTTCCTCTCAGCCCCATGTGAATCCTGTCAATTCTCGTTAGTACCGAATATCGCGCCGCATTATCTCCTAAGGGGCAGAAAACGGGAACGCACTCGTGAATCAGCGATCCACCTGTAGGCCTGCATCAGCGTCGCGGGGCCGAGGTATTCGTCTTGGTTCCACCAATAAGAGGGGCAGGAAGTCGAGCAACACGCGCAGAGAATGCATTCGTACATTCCGTCCAGCTTCTTGCGGTCTTCTGGTGATTGGAGGAACTCGCCTGGTGGGAAAGAGGGTCAGAAACACGGGAAAGCAGTATGGGCAGGGGTAGAGTGAACGGCTTTCGTGGTTGATTTTACGGATTTCACTGAGCAGGGGTCGTGGACGCGTTTTCGTACGCGTGAGAAGGGAGGAACATGGTACAGCGACCACCATAGCCCGCTGCATGCAAACCCACAAAACAACTGTGGAGGCACGTACCCTTCTCTGGCGGGTTATCGTTCTGCAGCCATGGTTGAATAGACTTGTACTGCTTGTAGAACTGGGTCATGTCGGGCACGAGGTCCTTGACGATATACACTGCAACCAGAGATAAGCCAAGGTTCTCTAGCAACACCCACACGACTCACTGTGAGGAAGAGGGTAGATCTTGGTGTTCTTTTAGACTTGTACTGCTTGTAGAACTGGGTCATGTCGGCACGAGGTCCTTGCGAATTACACTGAACCAGAGATAAGCCAAGGTTCTCTAGCAACACCCACACGACTCACTGTGAGGAAGAGGGTAGATCTTGGTGTTCTTTTCTCGTTGCGGTCGATTCGGCAAAGGCAGGCGAGAGTGTTCTGGCCGTCGATGTTCATAGCACAGGAACCACAGATACCTCTGCGACAGGACCGGCGGAAGGTGAGTGTCGGGTCCATCTCGTTCTTGATCTTGATGAGGGCGTCGAGGACCTAGAGCAGCTTCTTCAGACTTGCCGGCGGGGCATGTGGGGAAACGCACCATAGGCCCCGTCTGGTTGGATCAATCTTGTGACGTGGAGTTCGGGCTTCTTTTCTGGCTCGTCCGGGTTCTGGTTTCGTCGTGTCAGCCGCCCTCAAGCGACGCTCACAGAGCTCGTGTACGCACCCAGCGGTGATCTTGAACTCTTTGAGCAGCAGGCTTCTGCTGGGGCACGGCCTGCCATCGCCTTGCCGAGGTGGAGAAGGAGCGCTTGGTGGTTGAGCGAGTGGCGAGAGGACGGACTGCATCGTCGTCGGCGTCGTCGGTGGTGGACGAGGGTGAAGAAATGAGACAAACGGAGGAGCGCTTCGCTTTCGACGATGCGTGCGTGATATCGGAATGCCTGGAGAATACCGGCCATGCCAATCACGATTCCCCTTATGTTCCACACTTTCATGACATGACATCCGGCGGTCGGACAAACCTGTGGTTTCTTGAAGAAACAAGGTAAGGGCGACTCGAAAGTTTTTCCACAGAGGTTCTTACTTGTTTTCGTCTCTTCACTAGTATGATAATTTCTTTTAAAATGTGAACATACAATATTCAGACCTCGGATTCGGAAGGCAAAACAACTGGCGCCTTCAAAAACTTGGCGGCTTGGACCCGACCTATCAGAGGGTCTATTCGAAATCGTTCGTTAACCTGGTGGTTTTCGTCGTCTGTTCCCACTTGGTTCCGTTCGTGTCTGCTCTTTCGTGGATACAGGTAGTCTCGCGCCCCTGACGATACTCCGTGCTTTTGTGACAAGTCACAATCCTGAAGGACAAAGTCCTGTATGTAGTTGATTTGACGCGCGGGGGTCGAACCGCACTGCAGGTTTCAACGAAGTCAGTGGTTTTTCTTTTAGACGCATCAGT